>APFE031618360.1:30886-60504 GCA_000404065.3 Pinus taeda | reverse complement strand
TTTGTTGAATTTATGTATGTTTTAAAACGTTTAGTAATTAGTTTGAACTCTCTATTTTTCAAGTGGATATTGTTTGTAAACCAATAATAAAAGAGAATGTTAAATTAAAATTAATTAAAATTGTATATTTAAATAAGTTTATATTTAATGAAATTAATAATCAATTGTGTTTTATTTTAGGAATTAGTATAGTTATATAAATTAAAAGGACAAAAGGCAGATAATAAGATACATAGAGTATAATTACATTAGAGATAAATCTCAACCTTTGATAATTCAGCCCACATATAAACTCCTAGGATTTGAACTAAGAATCTTTTGGAACATAATACTTCATTTTAAGGGCCATCACCAATTAAGTTACCACAAAGGACTTTATTTAATGTTATTATTGTTATTATTAGATATAAATAGAATTAAAATATAAGTTCAACGTATATACATATTAGAAATCATGTAATAATATTCTAAACCATGGAGATTCACCACCAATTTACCATGGAAAGTATTAACTTGTAAATAGATTTTATTATAATACTATGGGCCAATACCACGGCTTATCAACACCACATGCCAAATATTGCATGTGTTGTATGTCATTTCTTTGATTAATTATTTTGAGATAAATTAATTAAAATAAAATAGCTATGTCGATTAATAATAATAATAAAATAATGTGATAAAATCATTATTGCTAGATACTAGTAACATGAACTAATATTTGCATGTTATAAAGTATTATGTAAATTACAAGATTCAAGTTTGAAATCTTCTCGTAAATAAAAAACATGAACTAATATTTGATGACAATTAGTGAATACTTATAGTAAAATTGAGTTATGACTAACCTAGATCCATCTTAACTCTATATCTACTAAGCGCCAAGAGGGATCAAATATTTTGAGGTGCATACCTCTCTTAGAGTGAAAAGAGATTTGATCCCTCTTTGTTTAGTAGATCAAGAGTTAATATGGATATAGGTTGGTTGTAGTTGCCTGAGTAGAACCTTTGAATTCAAACCCAATAGATAGATAATTTGATATCAATGTTCAACCTAATTACAAAATAATAAATAAATAAAATAAAATAGTTTAAACATGCAACTTTTTCACTTTTTCTTATTTAACAACTATAATTTTAATTGGTTGGATTGAACCTTTTGATTCAAAATTGGTGGGAATGTTCTTCGATCTCCATATTTAAGATCCCCACGTTTTGAAAGAGAGTAAAAAAATATTATTAGGGGAACCTTAAGGAAAAATGATCATTATTTCTTGGCAATGATGTTGTAAAACTTGTTGATTGTTAAGTAGAGTGCCTGCAAATGTTGTCTAATAAGACATGGGTGAAAAAATGGTGAGCGAGCATGATATCTTTGAGTTTTTAGGGGCTTGGTATCTTACAAACATCAACTAGTAACAAAATTCATATGATCACACTATTTCATATTGATTTGTGTTTAGCAATTTAACCACTACAAGATTCTCAAAAGATTTAATAACAATATACACATGATTACATATTTTTACTGATGATTCAATTTCAATTCCGATTCAAACCACAAGAGATGTGTAGCATCCAGTTTGGTACAAGGAGTGTATATTCTGGAATATGAGCAACCAAACCAGAGGCTACTTTGGGATGCTCTGGATGAGAAATAATGAGGCCTCTATAACTTCAAGGTCCTTTACCCATTGGTAGATGTAGTCAAGGGTAGTTTCATATTCCATTCCATGTATAACTCAATAGAGAAGGCCACAGGGGTCCCTATTTGTACATTAGGTCCACCCAAGATCATGGTGGCCTTTAGAGGAATTATTACGAAGGGGGGTTCCATGGCCAGGGACCTAAAACTAGCTCTCCAGACCCTCAGAAAGGGTCTCCACATGACTTCCAATTTATAGATGGAGTTTAACATGGTGAAGAAGTACATTTGCACTCATGAGTAGGAAACGTGTGGATTGCGGGGATTCCCTCAGAGTGTCCATGGAAATGCTTACCCGTTGATCTAGGGGATCAATGAAGTACTCAAAACTCAGAGTGTTAAATACTACTTGAAACATATACCATAACATAGATCTTGATGACATGAAACCAACACAATTTGAATCACTCAAAACCAATATAGTATGCTCCCATTATCGCATTTTGATTATTTTCCCAAACTGGTAAAAAAGTTGTAGGTTATATGCAGGATCGGTGACTGGGAAATTTATATGCTAACTGAGTGGGGTGACTGTATATGTTCACTAGGTTTCATGGGTTAACGATAGGGTACCACATGTCCTCTCCGAATTGGTTAGGATTTGGTTGAATTTTATTGGTGGTTGGATTTTTGTTTTCAACCAATGGGGGAATGCCATGTGGCCCAATCATGGGCTGCCACATGGCACCCGAAAGGTATATTAAAATTTTGTATATCTAAACTTCCATTGGAGGAATTCGAATGCACGAACGATAGAGCAACAATGCAACACCTTACCGCTAGGGCGTGGGGTAGTTCGTAACTACTATGGTGTCGAAGTTGTATTTAAAGTTTAAATGGATTATGTTTGGGGGATGGGGCTAGGGCTAATCCTTGGCCCCAGGTCACCCCATACCCATGATACCACATGTACGGGGGCTAAGGGCTCAGTCTTAACCCCGTCCCAAAACCCTGGGTACTACGACCATACCACAATCATCATTTGGTGCGGATTTTGAAACCAACCCTAGAGCCACGGGAACTTAACCACAGTCTGAGCAATGGTTAATAGTTGGAGAAGGTTATAGGCCCAAGATTTTGGCACCATCGATCATACCCACTGGACCATAATTTATATGAAGAAGTGATTGTTGAGGTGGGGCTTGGGACAAAGCACCAAGCCAAGGTTCCATGGCCTACCATATGCTCACAACCAAGTGTCGTAGTGTGGAAGAGTTAACGGGTGCAAAACTTGGGGACTAGCCCTAGATAATATTTCATCCACTGGACCACATGCCAAAGCGTAGGAGCCAACAGATTTGAGGGCGAAGTTTTTTAGACCAACTCCAGTGACATGCCACTATATAACCATATGCCTCCACCGGAGAGCGCTTGGTACAGATTTTTGGAAATGGGCATGTAAATTTTGGAACAACCTTGGGTATTATGCCATATAGGGAACAAACCACCGAAGGCCCAGGGGTCATGCCAACGGGGTTGGGTGGTTAGCCCCAGCCCCCAGGCACATGTCACCATGTGGCCATAATTTTATAACCAAGGCGTTACTGGGAAATTTAATCAAGTGACAAAATACACCAATTTCATTGTGAATTTCACCTATGCTGGGAAAATTGTGCTTGACGCACCTGAAAAGGTGGATTCATAGGATGGATAGCAGTCAAGTCTATTTTGTAGAACAATTAGCAGAAGAAACTTTGGAGAGATCATAATTTCTTCATTCTTTTGGCAAATTGAGCCCAACAAAAGTCCAACTAGGGGTTTTTTTATTGTTGTAAATCGATTGGAGACATAATATTTACATTCTAAGGAATGAAAATAGATGTAAATACAAATTTGAACACTTAGTGAAGGAGGACCATCATTGGAAGTTGGACAAGGAGATGTAACCTAGGAGAGGGGGAACTCTTTTATCATCTTTGTTGTTATGTGTTTCTAATATGGTATATTTCCTCTATTTTATGCTATTAACTAAGTTTAAAAACCATAATTTTATGTGTTTTTCCAAGTGATCCATTGCCTATAATACATAAAATTTCACTTACAATTTTACCATTGCCTTCAATTTTTCATAACAGATCATTTTGGCATCAGAGCTCAAGGTTATTGAGAAGGTTTGATTTTGTTTGCAAGTGTTTTCTAATTATTTCATGGTTTAAGCCTAAAAGAGGAGAAGCAAAACTTGTGGAGCCAAGATATCAAATTGTTTCAAGGAGAAAACTCACACCTCAAGCTTCACTAGTCATGGAATATGAAGAAGGTCCTGAAGGGATGTATGATGACGAACTTTCAGAAAATATTTATTTGA
Organism: Pinus taeda; assembly: GCA_000404065.3. Lineage (NCBI taxonomy): Eukaryota > Viridiplantae > Streptophyta > Pinopsida > Pinales > Pinaceae > Pinus > Pinus taeda. The sequence continues at coordinate 56,494 of APFE031618360.1, read as the reverse complement.
AATGTATGAAATGGTAAAATTTCTTTATGAGGAGAGGAATTTAAGGTTGCAGGGAGAGAGCTGAAAACCTTCAAAAGGAGATGAAGGAAAAGGAGACAAACCTCCAAAAGGGTATGGAGGAAATGGTGACAAGCCACCACCTTCACCTCCATCATCATCCTCATATTCATATACTTATTTTACCCTTTCAGAAGCACCTCCAAATTCTCCAAAAGGACATAGTAAAACTCCTTTGTCAAAGCTTGACATAAAGTTTGAATTGCCTATTTATGATGGAGAGTTAAATGTTGAGAAATTAGATAATTGGATTTGTCATATTGAAATGTATTGTAAGATACAAAGAATAAAGGATGATGAGACCAAAATTCAACTTCCTTCTCTTAGGTTGGAAAGTGCAACACTTATTTGGAGGAGGCCAAAAATCAAGAGGACATGAAGAAACATGGTAAGGTTTTATCCTCTTGGAATGATTTTGTTGTTGCAATAAGAAGATAATTTTATCCATCAGCATACATGCAAAAGGGTATAATGGATTTGCAAAAATTTAGGCAATATAAGGTTCAAAATGTGCAAAGCTATGCTCAAGAATTTAGAAAAAGATCTTTGATTTTGGGTATAGATTTTTCCTCCCAAGATACTCTATTGAAATACATTGGAGGTTTGCATAGTTACTTGAGACACACAATTATCATGATTTACCCTAGAAAACTAGATGAAGTTTTTGTATAGGCAACTCATTTAGAGGAAAGAGGGCAGAATGTTTCTAAAGAAACTAGTGAGAAGTCATTCAAGTCTAGAGAAAAAAATAAAGGGAAGTTCAAAGGTAAGGATAAAAAGAATTCTTCAATCAAGAAAGAGGGAGAAAAACTCACATGTAAGAATTGTTCCAAAGAAGGCCATTGTGAAGACCATTGTTGGAAAATTCATCCTAAGATAAAACCCAAAAATTTCAACAACAAGGAGAAAGAAAATATTGTTGCAACTACACAATAAGGTCTAGGATCTGGTTCGGGAGAACAAACAAAAATCATAGCTGTGGAATTAGAAGGTAAAGATTGTATTGCAAGTAATATGTCTTCAAATAAACCTATTGAATCTCAAAATGAAAGAGAAAGAATAGAGTTGTTCCATATTAGAGTGATCACAAAACATAACAAAGTAGATACTTTGTTTGATAGTGGGTGACAAACAAACCTCATTTCAGAAGACATTGTCAAGAAACTACATTTGGAAGCTATTCCTCATCCTAAACCTTATCCTTTGGGTTGGGTATGTGACAATGCCAAATTTCAAGTGACAAGAAAATGCATACTCAGATTTTCCATCACTGCAAATTTTATTGATGAGGTAGAACTTGATGTGGTACAACTTGATATTCGTGGGATTGCTTTGGGAAGCCCATACTTATATGATATGAAATCCATCTTTCATCACCATGAGAACAAATATGACTTGTTTAAATATGAGATTGAGTACATTGTTAGATCAAATAGAAAGAAGTTGAATGTATCTCTTGTGAATGTTTTACTAATGAAGAGATATGTAAATGCTAGTCATATTTTGAATTGTTGATGATTAAACATAAAGATGTTGATGAATCTAAAGCTTTCGAAGAATGTGATGCAACACTAAATCATGATTTAGTTGGAGTTGTTAACACATGTGATAAGATGTTTCAGGAATCTAATGTGTTGCCTCCAAAAAGAGGAAAACAACATGAATTTCATTTGCAATGAGATGCATCACTTTTGAACAATGGTTTGAAGAGGATGCCACTATTAGAGAATGCAGAGTCCAAGGAGTAGAAGCAAGAGCTACCTTGCAAAGGGAACATTAGTTCTAATACATATTCTTGTGGGTCTCCTAATGTTGTGGCTTTGAAGAAGTATGGTGTATGGAGATGACATTTAAATTTGGTGAAGAGTCAAGCCAAAACAAGGCTAGATATGTTAAGCTTCATGTTGACCATAATTTTCAGGTTGCAGATGAAGCAAAGCTTTGCATCAGCAAAGAAAAACTTTGAGGTGAAAAGAACTTGAAATTGGGTAAGCCTCCTTTGATTGAATACGTAGGAGAGAATTTTTAGATTTATTTAAAAGAAATTTTCTCTTCTAAATATCTTGAAGAATTGTAGTAAGATCTTATCCTTAACAGAGAAACAATAACTTCAAGAAGAAGGAGCTGGAAGCACCTTCATATGGGGTTCAAAGGTACAAAATCACGCAAAGCCAAATGGATTGAAAAAGGCAAACATGAGGGAACTATACCATCATCGATTTATTGAATGAAAATAGTAATTTGGAAATCCAAAAGCATCCAGTTGGGAGGAGTGATCCAGGGGATCAGTAAAGTGCTCAAAATTGAAAGTGTTTAAAAGTGCTTGAAACCTATACCAAAGAATAGATCTCGATGACATCAATACAATGCAACTTCATTATCTTGAAATTGATATCGTATTCTCTCAATATCATGTTATGATTGTTTTCCCAAATAGGCAAAAATTTTGCAGGTTGGATGCAGGACTGTTGATTGGGCACTCAATACATTGACTGGACATGTTTACTAGGTTTTGTGGGTTAATGACAAGCTACCACTTGTCCTCTCTCGATTGGTTTGAATTTGGTTGATTTTTATTGGTGGCTGGGTTTTTTTGTTGGACCAATGGGGGGATGCAATATAGCCAAATCATGGGTTTCCACGTCGCACCTTGGGGGTACATTAAAATTGTGTATGGCCAAACTACCACTGGAGGGATTTGAACGCATGACTAGTCGAGCAACAATGCAACACCTTACCATTAGTGTGCATGCTATTTCTTAACTAAAATGGTGTTGAAGTTGTATTTAAAATTTAACCGGATTATGTTTGGGGGACAGAGCTAGGGCTAAGCCTTGGCCACTGGTCACCCCAATTCCATGAGACCACGTGCAAGGGGGGCGAGGGCTCAGGCTTAACCACCACCCAAAAACCAGGGTAGTGCAACCTTACCAGAGTCACCATTTGGCGTGGACTTTGAAACCAAATTTGTAACCATGCAAACTCAACCACAGTCAGAGTAATGGTTAACATTTGGCAAGGGTTATAGGACGAAGGTTCCGTCACCATAGATTACACCCACCATTCCACATTTTATATAAAGAAGTGCTTGTTGAGGCGGGGTTTGGGACAAGTGATAAGCCTCATCATTGGGTAACTATATGGACCTTAATACACCTCCATGATCATTAAAACCAACACTTCTCATAATTCCTTACATGCTTTAATTATATTTTGCTCAATGAGATGAGTAAAAGTAAGATGTTACGCCTAGTGGTCTAATGTGCATTGGTTGCAGGTTTTTGAGAGAAAATCATGGCAATTTTGGCAAATTAAGGGCAAGTGCTCAAATGAGACAAGGAGGAGAGATTATAAGAGATAGATCCCCCACATTAAATCCTCACTCATTTGAATATTCCTCAATCAGATCACACTAGCTCAGAGTTGCAAGCAAGCAAGTCATGGAGATCATGGGCAACTGAGCCAGTGACACCTAAGAACTAGTTCATATTGAGTTTGGGAGCCAAGCCTACCTAGATTTTAGGAATTTGTTGGAGACTTAAGTTGTATAAATAAGGAAGCCTAAAGCCTCATTAGGATTCATATTTTTTATGTAAGAGCACTAAGGGTTTTTGAGTTAGAATTTGGTGGCAAAACACTATTATGCAATTTTTTTGATATGATAATGAGAATGAGAATTTTCTTGATCCAACACTAATTTGACTCAAAGAGCTAAAGCTCTTGGGTTAGGGCCCAACTCTAGCAGTAGTGGTTCCTCTTATTGTACTTGTATGCTTAGGTTATTTCATAGATTAATTGTTGAATTGATTTTAGCATTGTTTCATTGCAAGTAGTGGTGAATTTGATTAGCTTGCTTCCATTTGTGCATAGCTTTAGCAGTGGTGTTAGAGAGATAAATGAACACCAAAAAGGCTCATAATAGGTCTATTTGGCCTCACTCTTCCCTTCAGGGACAATGGTTTGAGAAAAAAACTCCTATTCAGCCCCAAAAAGACAGAATTATGATTTCTTATGGAATTTAGAGTTTGTTGCTACTTAGGCCAACATATTTTCATTTTTCAAGAATATATTTTATTTTTTATCTATGATATCTCTAGCTTTGTATTAGATCTCATGGTGTTTCACAATATTCTGCAAGTATTTCCATGCACGAACTAGGAAAATCAATAATTGAATTATGTTTTTTTATGTTGAATGGAAATCTTTCTTATTTAGCATGATTCATGGGTAAATGCCAATGATGTATGTATTGCAAGAGTTTGAATAGTGTAAGAAGATCTCATGTCAGGAGCCCCAGCCTAACCTCATCCATCCATGATCACCAAAAGCCACTAAGTCGATCAACCAATTCATCATTCCATAAGAACAACTTTCCAGGTTTGTTGAGCAAACCCAACCAACTTACAAAGTTTAGTTTGACGTCTGAGGAAGTCTTATCCACTCCATTCCCTTATTTCTTCCATCATCCACCTTCCCTAAGCCCTATAAAACCTTCAAAATCACTCCTATTGCTCTCATCTAGATCCTATTGGAATACATGGGATCCTGTAGGAAGCATTAGGACATCCTATAGGTGCATTAGGACATCCTGTAGGACTGATCCTAATGGAAAATGGCATCAACCCATGGCATTTTCCCATGGTATTGTGACATCCAACCATGGTATGCATTCACCCATGGAATTTACTCATGGTATTGTAACCAAAAAAAGCTATGAGTAACAAGTAACATTTTATAAAAGGATAGTTTGTCAGTCACAATGTAGCTTTTAAAGTTATTCTCCGATTTAATAAAAAAATTCTTTGTGGTTTTGTTTAATGGGCATCCTCCTTTTTTTTCTTATGGAAATTCAATTTTTCATATCTTGGGGGCATCTCCCCCAAGATCCATTTCAATCTTTTAGATCTTGGGGGTCTCCCCCAAGATCTGGATCAGTGGTATCAAAGTAGGTTATGATTCCATGGGACTGAGGGTTTGATGGATATTTGAGTTTTCAAAATTTTTAGCAATATTCAACAAACTTTAGGCATGTGGTATGTCCTCCACAGAGCATTTTTTTGGGCCAAGTGGGAAGAATTTGTCTTTTTCCATTTTTTTGTAGGAATGTTTTTTGGTGGTGAGTTTGTAGATCAGATCTGAATTTTTTGGTGCAAAATTTACAAAACAAAATAACATATTTGGATTCCTTACAAAAAAATAGCCAAATTCAAAAAACAAATCAGCTGAATCGGAGTTTAGATAAGGAAGATATTGTTGATTTAAAATTAGCTAGGTTGCATAAATGTTTCTGACAACAATTCGTGGACAATGGATATCCATTCATTGTTTTGCAATTTTGGTCCGTAATTTCAGAAAAATTATCATAGATCTGAGATTATCTTGAAAATTTTCTCAATTTAAAAAAAATGGGTCGAATTGGAGTTCGGATGTGGGAGACATCATTGGTTTAAAATAATCTATTTTTTCAGAACTTCTGTGATGGAGGGAAGTTGCAGTGCGAATATGAGATTCTAGAGCATCCAGATAAGGATTTCCAACACATGGAAGATGAAAATGGTCCTTTTGTTTCCAAATGCAAGTTATAGTAAATATTTTGATTTATATTGACTGACTTATGTCCATTTTAATTATGGAGCAACATTCGGAGTGGGTTCCCTTTGGAGACATGCCCTCCCACCCTCCTTTAGTAGGAACCTGCATCACATTCATCAATTTCAGCATAGCACCATCCTGCTTGGGTTATTTCCGGATGTGCCCTCTCACCCTAGGCTATGTAGGCACCTACTACTTCATCAACAATCAACATCACAGTTATGGGTCAATCGTACAAAATCCTTGTCATCGAAGTCAAATTGCTAGGCCACACACTATTAATATCATAGTTGGTCACAAGCATTACAAGGTATCTCTATCCTTGGATCTTTGTTCGTCATGGTTATCGGTCATAAACAAACCCACACTTCATCGAAGTCCATTTTTTAGGCCACACATTGTCAATATAACGGTTGGTCACAAGCATTACAGAGTATCTCTATCCTCGGATCTTCGTTCATCATGGTTATGGGTCATCCAGAAACCCACACTTCATCAAAGTCCATTTGCTAAGCTGCACACTGTCAGTATCACAGTTGGTTACAAGCATTACATGGTATCTCTATTATTGTATCTTCGTTCATCATGGTTATGGGTTAACCACATAAAACCCTTCTCTCTAGTGGCTCTTCATATTCAACAAAGGCTTCGTAGGAGGGAACTTAAATCAATAGGGACCATTGCTTCTTAAGGAGGGACGAATGATATGAATGAAAAATGGCATCAACCCATGGTATTCATCCACCCATGTTATTCATCAACCCATGGAATTTACCCATGGTATTTTAAGTGGCATCCACCCGTGGTATTTATCCACCCATGGTATTTATCCACCCATGGTATTATAAGTAGCATCCATCCATGGTATTCATTCACCCATGGTATTTTCCCATGTGTTCTAGTGGCTACAACCACCCTCCAAAATTTTGGCCTACACTGATTTCGGAGCCTCCCTTGAAGAGTTTCACTTGATTACTACACACACTCGGGTTCGCTCAGTGAGATCATGTGGGTCTTTACATCCTCCTTTCTTGTTCGTCACAGTCAAGTCTCTGCATGTTGATCTTGAATTCATTCTTGCTACCATGTTCTGGCTATGCTCAAAGTATTCGCTTCGTATGTGTTTATTGTGTTTGCTATGAAAGCATATGTTTCATTCACACACATAGTCATATTTATTGTCACACAAGTGTCATCTTGATCAATGAATGATAAATCACGAGTGTTGCACTTGTCACTTGCACCGCTAGTCAATCATGTTGAACATGTGTGTCTGAATGGTTTGGTTGTTTCATCATCAAGTCATGTGAGTGTGTTTTTGTATTATCACCTATGCATCTTTCAACTGTTCCAGACTTAGTCATTTTTGCAGAAATTACGACAAGACTCCCCACTGACAGTCGGACCATCACCCTACTTTCGACTTGATCGACTATCAACCATAACAGTGCAGAAGCACCAAGCTAGTCCTTCAAGATGCGCTGCCCGCAAGAAACTCAATCAACTCTCGTCCTAGCCACCTGGTGTTATAGACATATTTCGGCACATCAACCCCAAACTTATATGTCAATGTATTAGGGTTCATCAAACCCTAAAAGAGTTGTTTCATACCCTAAAGGAACATAGTCATCTAAATACATCATTCCCCAAAAGTTCCATCTGAGAAACCATCCAGAAATTGCATAAATTGAACCATACTAACTGCTCCACTAGCAAAATGTGACACACACTGAGTGGTACACTGCCAAGGTGTGATGCATACTATGTAGGTCTTCTGTAGGGTGTGATGGGCGAGGATCGACAAATGTCCAGGACATTTGTTAGTTGATTGCTCATGGAATCTTCTAGAAACTTCTCCTATGCCACATGCCTCTCTGAATTTTCCCAAGGATGAATAAGGGATCTAAGAAAACCTCCAATCCCTTCTCTTATGGAATGCATTGTAACAAGTGGAATGACACTAATCAAACCCCATGGATGACTCACACCCTTGCAAACATCTATAAATGGATCCCTCATCTAAGAGATTTAGAGGCTGGAATATTGTGAATTGCAAGGAAGAGTTGATAGTTTGTAATTGAGGAGAGAACATTGTATTCTTGTTGGTGTGATCTTTCTATTTCATGAGGTGAAGAAGGATTGAAGCTGGGAGGATGATGCTGGATCAGACAATTGGGTTGTAATTCACCTTTCTATTAATAAAGTTCTTCAAGTTTTCTTCCATATGATTGTAAAATTGTGAATGTTATCATTTGTGAATGCTATCATTTGTTCATTATATATCTGATTCTGTAATTTTTATGTCGTAATAGATCACGATGCTTTGACGATTCTTTGTTTCTATAATTGTGCAGGTACTCTCCAAGAGTGTTAAGTATGGGGAGGAGTCGTAGGATCTATCAAAGGAGAGAGATCAATTAAGGGATTAAGCAGAAGTTCCAGGTTGGTTCCATTATTCTTCTCTTATCTGTTACACATAGAAGAAACCATTGAATTGCTCTAAACTGTTGTTTCTAGGGTAGCTTCCAAACCTAGAGGGCTAGCATTCTTTAGGAATACTAGCTTTCCCAGAAACAAATTGGCAACTCCATTGGGGAATGAATAGATGTTTGTTTGTTGTTATTGTTTGTTCTATGTTCAATTTGTTAAAATATAGATAGAGTCTGAAGTTAGCCAGGTAGCCTTCGAACTTCTCTTGCTCTGCAATTCAATAGTAGATGAATGTTGCTTCAGTCAATCTCTGGTTTGGTTTATGAATCAAACATTTGACCTACAAGCACATCTAGATGCCCTTTTAGTAGCTTAGTAACCTCTCAAGACATTCCATCATACTTTTCTCATTATTGTTCATCAAAACCCAACTTAATTCATTGAAAACAACTCCACATTTGAGCCAAAACCCATTTTAGAGTCGTTTCGTGGACCATCGTACTGTCTTTCACTGTGACTCAGTATGCATAACACCTCTCGAGTGTAGTAAGTGCGATGCATCTCAATTTCTGTGAAGCCTAGGTGCAATGATTAATTGGACTCTTTTTACATCTAGAAATTGAGGGTTTTTGATCTGTTTTCAGTTTGTTTGGTTGTTTTGCTGCAAATGAACAGTGCCTCTTTACTGAAGCTTACTTGCATCACTTAGATCAGCCTCAATTATATTAGGATTAGTAAATGTTTTTGTGTATTTTTTCCTCATTTACAATCCTTTTTCGAAAAGTTGTTTTAGTCGATTTGTCACTTTGGTACAAAAAGTGTCATAATTGTCGTTTTTTGTCGAAAAGAGAAGTGTCGTAAATTATTCCTTCCCTTGATAATCGATTGAAATTTTTTTGATGCATTTTATTTGATTTTTTTAAATTCAAAGTGTCAAAAGCATTTTTGTTCAAAATTGAAAGTGTCATTTTGTGAGTCTTCCTTTCTCCTTTGAAGAAGAAATTGTTGAAAATGTCATTTTGAGTGAAATATTTCAAAGCTTTACTGCATTTAGTTTTCCTTTTGGCATATTTCACATTAAGGAGAGCGAAAACAAATACATGCATTTGCATTTAGCATTATTTTTGTGTGAAAAGATGATTTAGGGAAATGCACTAGTGTTTGCTCTTTGCTCTTTACTTAAAAGCACTGTTATCTTCTTTCCCTAGTAGGTAGGATTTTCATTGTTCAAATAAACAAGGATTGTTTGTCATTGTAGATTGCATCTTAGGAATTTCAGATCATCATCACGTAGTGAACCATTGAAAGGAAAAATCTAAACAAGATAAACTTTAAAATGAATTTCAATGAACCTAACAACGCTTTGGAACTTAATGCAACATATCTAGAGGTCTAGGCTAGTGACTTGTTCCGGCGTCATTAAAACTGGTGGTTTTCGTTTTCATTAAAGGTTGGGTGATTCCTCCTCCTTGATATGACAAGTGGTAGCACAGAATTGTGCTCCCCGTACCATCGCGTATATACTGGGAGACCACAAGAGGCTTAAATCCTTTATCGATAGGAAACTGAGTCTGCTACCTTATTGATCACAATGCACTGAGCACAACATTCGAGAAGATTGACTACCATACATAAGTCCTTAGTAATTTCATTTTAATTTATCACCAAGGTGTATATTGCAGTTTTGCAATTGGTTTGGTAATCCCTTTGTCTAGATTCTCCAGAGTAGTCACTTTCATTCCTTTTCGGCTCTTTAAAAGAAAAGGTCCATTTGAGCACTTGTCCTTTCAAGCTCATTAAAAATCGAGGGAGACTAGAGTCATCTTTAGCTTTTTTCTCGACTCTTAAAAATTGAAAAAGAAAAATTGTGTCCAAGCATTGTTAAAATTAATTGAATTCAGAATAGCATCATTTTCCCCTTAATTTTTAGTTGATCGAATAATCCACAATCATGGAAGAAAGTCAATCAAAACCCCGTCGTTCACAGAGACTACCGAGTCAACCCTCTTTTCCTCCAGAAGCGAATCCAATCCGGACAAAGTGGTCTTATTTAACTGAGTCCAATTCATCTAGTTTATTCAAAACTTTTGTTTCAACATCATCAGAGACTCCAATTACTCCGATTATTTCTGGTACATCTGCCTTCAGAGAGGAAGTTCCATAGTTACAAGAGGACATTAAAACTGATTTTTTCATTGATTCTAAGTTATCAAGTGAGAAAAATGTAGATGCATATTTATTTTTAAAGTACAATCATCCAAAAAAACTCATCAATGGCTGAATATAGGTTAAAACCTTTATGGAGTGAAAACTATTGTTGGTATCCTCCAGAATAACACTACTTTCAGAAGCTGGGTTCAGATTTTACAACAAATGCAAGAACCAAAGTGAGAATCTTATTTTAAATTTTTTATAACATGATATATTATAAAAGAAAATTGATGAAGCACACAATACAAAAATGTTTTGTATCTAGTATCATTCTAGATAGAGAAAATTACTCGTTAGGCTATCTATGACATGAGTAAGAATTGCTACCCACCTACTTTCAAAATCATCATAGACATTTAAATATTAAAAAAGGAATTGATTAGGCTACCTATGAATAAATAATAGTTATTCCGCACCTTTCCAAACTATCATGTACATTTAAGCTATCATATTTTATCAACACCCTTTCTATGATACAACACGTTACAAATTTCCATTATATTTATGCATTATATGAGTTGATGTACTTGTAAGGTACATAAATTCCAAAATAATTGTCCAAATACCCATGTTTCCACTAAATTAATTATTTAAGTAAGAGACACATTTTATTGTAGAAAGCATGCATCAATCAAACACTGCTCTACTCATAGTTCACAAACCCAACCAATTTTTCATACACAAACACATTTAAAACTAATCCATAATAACAAACAATGCTCAAAACAATATTCTTCATCAAACATCTACCAATGCATAAACAATGAGGAGACAAGAGACACATAGAATATGCGATCAACCAGGGCCGAAACCTCTCCAACATGAGAGGAAAACCTAGAGAAGGTATTCTTCTTATATAGACTTCAAATGACGAATACCAAGACCATGGCCTAAACCCTTGACTCAATGACCTCTCCAAGACCAAGTCACAAGCCTCCTTGATTCAACTTCCTTACTTTTCCTTGAGTCAACAATGATCAGGCTTCTTCCTTCAATAACCTGACTATCCTTCAAATTCCAGTTCCATGGATCAGATGTGTAGTTCTTGGCCCTCTTGCATAAACCCTAGAACGTGTGGTTGACCATCTTTGGAACCTTGATCTTCTTCGCTTGGATGGTATGAACTCTTATTATAATTGAGCATGTAACCTTTCTTATCTTCTTCCTTGATTTGACTTCTTGGACAACAACAAGAGCTTTGACCTTTTCTGTAGTAGACAATTCTTCCTTCCTTCACACATGTGGATCTATTAGCCCTAAAACAGACCCATAAACAACACCAAAATATTCTCTCTTTGTTTCCTTCTCTTGGTTGGTTTTCCTCACACTTCTTATTATATACTTACTTAACCAAATTTACTCTCCACAAATGGAGGAGGAGCTGCCCTATATGTAGTGTTTTGTCCATCAAAAACACGTGCTAGGAAGTGTTAAGGAGTTCTAGGGGAACAAAAGGGATAAATAGGTGAAAATAATGCATGCAAATGAATGATTAAGATTTTGTGACAGGAAGTGTTAGTGAGTGCCAGGAGTGCTAAGGAGGAAGTGATAAGGTACGATAGGTAGTTTTAAGGCATATTAGAAACCAGGGAAACATGCTAAGACGTGTCAGGTTCTAGGGTGTGCCAATGCATGCCACGGAGTGTTATGGAGTGCCAGGGAAACATAAGGGAGCACTAGTTTCAAATGCATGGGAATGAATGACTAAGAGTGTGTGACAAGGAGTGCTAGCAAGTTCTAGGTGTGCTAAGGAGGTGATGACAAGGTATTTTAGGTGGTTCCAAGAAATCTAGAGTGTTAGGGCGACATGCTAGGGTATGCCAATGCATGTCAAGGTGTGCAAATGCATCTCAGGGTGTGCCAATTCATGTCAGGGATTGTTAGGGAGTGTGACATAAACACAAAGGAAAACTAGTTCAAAATGCATGGAAATGAATGAATAAGAGTGTATGATAGGTAGTGTTAGTGAATTCCAAGTGTGCCCAGGAAGGAGTGACAAAGTTATATGCTAGGTAGTTCCAGGGCATGCAAGAGTGCCATGACATATCAAGGAGTGGTACGATATTATAGGGAGCGCTAAAGCATTCCATGGCATGCAGGGAATGCCAACATGTGCCACATAGTGCCAAGGGATTGTTAGACATGCCAGGTGCTATGCCATGTAAAGATGTAAACTATGTTGCTTAGTTGTTTTATGGCCATGGTTAGACATGAGCCTTGACTTGGTAACTTCTTAAGTGAGATGAGCTAAGATTGGGCATGAGTAACCTAAGATGAGTTATAGGCCATTCTTAGGTGGACAAGGGTAGAATAGTTGTAGTAACTGTAACTTGGTCAAGATGTTGTAGTCGAGGTAGGACTTGGTTGGTTCCCAAGTCTTAAAACCAATAAGGGTAGTTATGAGGGAACGATAGCTAAGGAGTGCCAGGGCATGCCAAGGAATGAAAAGGCATGATAACACATGCCAGAAAATATCAATGCATGTCGAGGAGTGTTGGGGAGTGTGAGGGCATCACAAGGGAGAACTAGGTCAAAGTGCATGGAAACAAACGAATAAGAGTATCTTCCAAGTGTCCCAAGGAAGAATTGTATTAGGATAACTTCATAATAGGACTTGCAATAGGTAATCCTATGATTACGTAAGGAGATGGAAAAGCAATTTTAGACAAAGGGAGACTTTTTTCTAGGGACAGCACTAGTTTCCAAATGACTTGGTTGGGTTCCAAAGTCACAAAAAAAGTAAGGCTATATATGAGGCCATGAAAACTAGGGAGTCCCAAGGTGTGGAAGGAATGCCAGGAAGTGATAACACATGCTATAAATTTCCATGGCATGCTAGTCATTCCAAGACATACCAAGTGCTAAGGCATGCCAAGAGGTGTCATGTGTTAGGGTGTGGTGCCAACTCATGCTAGGGTGTGCTAGGGAAACACAAGGGAGGACTAGTTTCAATTGCATGTAAATGAATGAATAAGAGTGTATGATAGGGAGTGTTAGCAAGTTCTGGGTGTGCTAAGGAGGCATTGACAATGTATGTTAGGTAGTGTTAGGGAAACACAAGGAAGGACTAGTTTCAATTGCATGGAAATGAATGAATAAGAGTGTATGATAGGGAGTGTTAGCAAGTTATTGGTGTGCTAAGGAGGCATCTCTGGACAAATTTTAGGAGGCTTTGGAGAAAATTTTGTGTTTTGGTGTAGACTTGTAATTTTTTGGCAATTTGTTCTAGCAGCACAGTGAGCTCACTCTTTGCTTCTTCCTCAGGGCTCAAAATGATGTAAAATCAACATTTTTGGAAATCTTATGACCCCATCTCAAACCCCATTTTCCCACTTTCCTAGTCTGGGGCTCAGGTTTTGAGAAATTTGCAAAAAAGAGGCCAAAAATCACCTTTCTACCCCTCTCTTTCCATTTCATTGTGCACCTGGAGACACCTTGGGAGAATGGCCATATCTTAGCCAAAAATTGGTCATTTTGAGTGAAACAACACGTTAAAGACATCTACACTCTCCCATATTTCCAGAAAATGCTTCTAATTTGGATTTTGACTTTAGAAAGGCACTCAAAAATGGCCTCCAACAGTGCTTTGTACACATGGAAATTTTTTGAGATTTTTGTAAAATTTCCACTATGTAATTTTTTGTAATTCTTAGTTTGACTCTGGTAAAATTCAAAAGGGCGAAGTAGATGAATGTGAGGGGTAAAAGTAAATGTAAATAATGTGTTTTTAGTCTTTATAAGTTGCTTTGATGTAAATTTTACCTTATTTATGAGAGAGGTTGGAGTCAAATTTAATTGTAGAAGTTGTTTTTAACTTCCCTAGACATCAGGGTTTGGTTAGAACACCTCATGGAACAGTTCCTAGAGTCATTGATTCAACCCCTAAGAGTCTGGAGATTTTGTTTTCATCTTTATGTATCAATTTCTTAGTGATAGAGCGGGTTGGATTTCAGAGGACAAAACTATTGTAGCTTGTACTTGAACATTTTTTGGAAATCAAAGGACACTATTTGCAACTATTATCTAGGAATTCATGTGCAGTAAGTTTGTGATGTTATTTTTTTCTCTATTATAGGTTTATATGAAAGATATTAATCTTCTCTTTCCATTCATTAATTATTAAATGGTTTTCCTTACATTTTATAAACAAAATTCTTCTCATAAAGCTATGTTTTGATGGAAAAATCATTATGTGTTACTTTATTTCTTGCTTAATGAATTCATGTTTCATGCTCATTAATACCTTTCACTTCTTATAAACACTACACTACACTGAAAAACCCTCAGATCCATCACAAAAGTTATTCTACCTTTCTCCTTTTTGTAATTTTTGTTGTAACCCTTTGATCGTTTGACCTAGCTACCTGGTTTTTCTCCCTCATCCAGCAACAAAACCATAAATTTTCGAAAACCCACTTGAACCTAGAAATATACCCTAAATTAATTTCAATTCTAGTCATCTCTTTGTTGTTTTTCATAGAGAGAGCACTCTCTCTTTTGGTAGGGCTAGCTACCAAACTAAAAGCTTGTTCCGTGATTACCTCCGTCGATCTCCTCATTAGCCTGGGACATTGTGGAGGATAACAAAGGGCATGAAAACTAGGGAGTTCCAAGGTGTTCTAGTGAATGTAATGTTCCCAAGTCATGGAAAAAAATAATGCTAGTTGTAAGGTCATGACTGCCAAGGTGTGTTAGCGAATGCTAGGGCATGCTAACATGTGCCAGATAGTACAAAGATATGTCAAACAATATAAGACATGTCAAGTGCGAAGGCATGCCAAGATGTACAAGGGTGTGACAATGCATGCCAAGGACTGTCAAGGGAACAAAAGAGAGGAACAAGTTAAATTACAAGTAAATGAGCACATAATAGGGTTAATAAGTCATCAATTTACCTTTTCCATGAGCATCATGCTAGGAAAACCAACACTAGGTGCCAATTGGTGCCAAGTGCCAAGTGTCAATGCATTATAAGTGCCAAATCTTCCTCTGTTTCTTCTCATATATTTTCCAATAATTGATCTCAAATAAATTTAATATTAAACAATGCCAAATCATACCAAGTCATCTCAACACACGCCAAACATGCTAATACTTCCCAAGTGCCAACACGTGCCAAGTGCCAATGTGCATTAGGGAGTGTGATGTATTCTATGAAGTGGAAGAGCATATTGAAGAGTGATAAGTTGTGCTAGAGAGTGTTGATGCATGCTGAGCAGTGTTAGGGAGTACTAGGACAACACAAGGGAGAACTAGGTCAAAATGCATGGAAGTGAATGAATATAAGGGTGCATTGGGGAGTGTTAATGAGTGCTAGTTGTCATGCCAAGGAGGGAGTGACAAGGTATGCTAAGCATGGGTGAGGCACACCAAGTAATATCAGGGAATGTCAAGAAGTGCTAGAGTGTGCTAGGTATTTTCAGGGTGTGCTATCATGTGCCAAATAGTGCCAAGGCATTCCAGGTGCTAAGACATGTTAGGATGTGCATGGTTCCATAGTATGCCAATATGTGTCAAGGAGTTTCAAGGCAACAAAAGTAATAAACAAGCTAAAATGCAAGGAAATTAACACATAAGAGGGTTAATAAGTCAGGACTTTATCTTTTTCAAAAGGGTTATGCTAGGCACACTTATAATATGTTCCAATACATGCCAAGTGCCAATGTGTGCCAATTTCTAATGTTTTTCAATGCATATTTTGCCAAGGTGTTCCAGGGCATGCCAACACATGATAGGGGAGTGCCATGCTATGCTATGGTATGCCAACATGTGCTTGGGCATCCTACTCATGGCAAGATGTTCTAGGTACAAAGATATTCCAAGACATGCGAGGTGCCAACGAATGTCAATGTATTATTCCAAAGCATGTTAAGGTGTGCCATGAGTGTTGAGGAGTGCTAGGTCTCTACAATTAATAGAATTGATAGAGCTTGATTATGTACTAAATAATATCATTCCTACACACACTAGTGGAACATTATTTAAAGGAAATATGCTATATAATAAACCTAATAGAGATGAATCATGTGTTCACTCATAGGAAAACTATATTCTTATGACTTGAGGGAAATGATACACACTAATTAGTTTTTAATAAATTGACTGACTATTATAACCACTATGACCTTGGACAAATAATAAAAATGACTCCATGACAATGGTCTTAAATCATTATCTTTAGCTTCATCAAAAACTCATTTGAATGATCAATGATGATGAACATTTCTTGGCTGTCACCAAAAGTAACCAAAAAGAGCATTGGTGGGGGTCAATAAAATATCCTCACTAGAAGTGTCACCAAAAAGAGAACTAGTGATGGGCCTTTAACAACCCTCACCGAAAGTGTCACCAAAGAGAAAATTAGTGATGGGCCTTTCACAACCCTCACCAAAAGTGTCATTGAAAATGGATTTGGTGACAAACCTTAAAGGACCATCACTATATACACTTACAACAATGATTTTTTATAGACCGTCACCATATGCGACATTAGTGATGAACCTTAAAGGTCCATCACAGGCATGAAGCATCATAAAAAACTCATTGGAATGATCAATGATGATGAAATTTTATTGACCGTCACCAAAAGTAACCAAAAAGATCATTGGTGACAGTCAATAAAATATCGTCATTAGAAGTGTCACCAAAGAGAGAATTAGTGATGGGCATTTAACGACCCTCACCAAAAGTGTCACCAAAGAGAGAATTAGTGATGAACCTTTAATGACCCTCACTAAAAGTGTCATTGAAAATGGCTTTGGTGACAAAACTTAAAGGACCATCACTATATACACTTACAACAATGCTTCTTTAAAGACCGTAAGCATATGTCACATTGGTGACAGACCTTAAAGGTACGTGACAGGCATGACCCTCACCAATGGCCTTTCTTCTTGTAGAGTACCATGCACGTGGTGCTTGCTTTAGTTGATAAAGAGCTTTCCTCAACCTATACACCTTGCCTTCTTGGCCTTCTACCCACAACCAAGTGGTTTCCCAACATATATGTCATCTTTCAGCACTCCATTCAAGAACATTGATTTTACGTCCATTTGATACCCTTTCCATTTATGTTTCATGGCAATCGACAATAGTGTATGGACTGTGTCCATCCTCGTGATTGGTGAAAATTTCTCCGCATAATCCCTTCCATGTTGTTGCTTGTATCCTTTCAGCACTAGCCTTACTTTATGCCTTTCAATCTTTCCTTGAGTGTTGCTCTTGGTCTTATAGACCCACTTCACTCCAATGACTTCTTTTCCTTGTGGTATGTCCACTAAGTCCCATGTGTCATTCTTTTCTATTTCTTCTATTTCTTCATCCATTGCCACAACCCATTTTCTTCTTTGACTGTATCCTCAAAATGGATTGGGTCATATACATGATGAAACAATGAAAATAAGGAATTCAGACCAACGCTACTATCAACTTCATCTTGCTCATAAGTTTCACTTAAATTTCTGAATTTTTGTCTTCTTATGCTTGCGAAAGATGGACTTGACATGTCACTTGATGTTGTGCTTGAAGTAGATGATGTTGTGGTTCTTTGAGGCATGCTTGGAGTAGTTCTTGCTTGACTGCATGACATTGTCCTATTCTTTGTTGATCGTGTCACTTGTTGACTATTTTATTGATATTGAATAGGACTAGGAGGAGTCACCGTTGAGGAATTACTTGTTGTTATCAATTCCTCTTTGTCTTCATGTGGTATACACATTTTCACATTGAAAATCTTCCATAAACTTCCATGCCATGCTTCCTCGTCTATGAATTGCAAATCTTTATTGATTATGACCTTCTTGGTTGATGGATTGTAGAGATTTTATGCCTTGGATTCATCACTATATTCAAGAAATATGCATTTCTCCCCCTTGTTGTCCAACTTCTTCCTTAACTCATCTAGGACATGTGCATATGCCACACATCCAAACAATCTCATGTGAGTGACACTATGCTCTCTTCCACTCCATGCCTCTTCAAGAACAATTTTGGTTGGACACCTATTAATGATATATGCTTCACTAGTGACAACGTCAGCCCAATAGTCATTTGGAAAATGTTGTAACAGTATTGAGTCTTCGAATTATCATATTTTCATCCTCTTTTCCTTTTTTTATTACTCACATTTATCCATATTATATTTATCCATTCACCATTTATCATACCATTTTCGTGTTAAATATGGGTTTCCCTTATTATTTTCCAATTTATTTATTTTCATGCATTTTAAGAGAATTTGTGATTAATTATAAGAAAATTGATATATTCTCATATATATATCTCAAAAGTTGTGTGAGCTTTGTAATGTGCAGGAATATTTCAATAAAGTATTATTCAAATATATTTGAGGAGATAATCATTCAAGCCCATTTCAAGGAGAAGATCACGAGGATACGGATATCCCATCATGATTTGTGTGAGGATTTGAAGGGATCATATTTTGTAATTATGGAAACTGGTTGAGAGAAAAGTGGATTTGCATTTATGAGTTCCTTATCTCCTTTTCAAAGCAACTCATGTATAAATATGAGTGCTCTCTCTCTATTTGAGTAAGTTATTGTTGGAAAGGATTGCAAGTCAATGTGAGGTAATAGATTGAGATTTCTTTATTGTTAATGTGAGCTCACATGTGATTGTTTTTGCTATTTGTCCTTTGTTGTTTTTCTTTTATGAAAACTTCATATTTCTATATTAATTTAATTGATGCAATTAAATTTTAGTCATGTGTTTAAATTCAGTCGTGTGTTTAATTCAATCATGTGTTTCAATTTCAAGCATTAGATTAGGCTAATTTGGGTTCAACTCTACATATATTGTGCATCTGCCTCATAAGTCTATGAAATCCTCGGGTTGACAACTAGTGATTGAGAAATTATTAAAGGAGAATATTTTGCCCAACATTTTTGCATCGTTGCTGGGAGGCACATGAATTGAAGTTTAGTTTATTTTTCTGTAAGAGTGATTTCATTTCCTAGATTTGATTTGATTGTCATTAAACTTCTTTCTTACCAGCTATCCTAGTTTTCTTGTTTGAAAACTAAATCACTAGTTGTTATTTACTTCTTTCTGTATTATCATAGTTTTCTTACTTGATAACTGCAAGTGTGTTTAATTTCTTCAAAGTATGATTATGGTTTTCACAAGAGTAGGTATATGCAACTAGTTTATTTTCATTTAATTTTACATTCAGATTTTAGTTTTGGGTGTTGTAAGAACCTCTCTCCTACTAATCCATATGTATATCAATATAAGTTTGGAAAAACTCACTTAGGTCCTAGCAAAAAAGCTAGGATCTCCTCTTCCCAAGGAGAGGAGGGCTTGACAACAGTCCAAAGCTTAAATAGTCCTCTAGAAGAAAACAAAAAATAAACATTCAAAGAACCCTATACATTTAATGAGGAACAATTATTCGAACAGGAGATTGAGGAGGACAAAGAGGAGCTGCAAGATGATATGAATCAGGGTGGAAATAACACCTATGAAAGCCTTATCGAAAGATGGTTTTGATGGCTTCAAGAAAGTACCAAGTTATATCAATTTCATTTTCATTTTCATTTCATTAAATCACAGTCACAAAAACTAGACTCAATTATTCTTGTATATTTTCATTTTAAAATTGCAAAATTAGAAATGAATATATTTTCATTACTATTGTGTGAATGGTTACATTGGAAATTTAATTACACCTAATGATTTATAATTTCCAATTAGCATAGATTAGGTAGAATGTTATTTTTAGTTTTGAATAAGTATGCTCTCCTCCCACGCTTTCACACAATCTCGAGGATTAGAAAGTAGGAGAGTAGGATGTCCATAAATGTTTTTAGGAATGAATAAATTAAAAATTTTCAATATTCCTAGTCAATTTCACATGGAAATCAGTTTGTCTCCATTTTCTAAAAATGGGAATGCGATAATTTTAGCACACACTGACATATCTTTCTTACTAACTAGGTAGATCCCAACTCTAAAGAATTTAAAATATAGGCACCTTTTGACAAATTAGGAAATAGAATCACTGTTTTCTAATGCCCATTAAGAAAATCAAATCCAATCAATGTATAAGACAACTTATACACAACCTCACTACTCGCAATCAAATGTAATAATAACATACAGAAGTCTTTTTATTCGAAACTCTGATAGTATATTTCTCAGTGGTGGTAAAAGCATGTACCGAGTTTGAAATATAACTTCACAAAAACACAATCAATGAAATAAGGTTTATTGTGATTTAGTGTTTTTTGAAACCAATGGAAAACATGTCCTTAAATCTCGAGTCAACCAGATTATCTTGTAATTAGCTAGGCATTAACTCCAGCCAACCTCTCTATTGATAAAGGTGCAATGATACCTCTCTTCGATGACAATGAATCCCAAAAATAATTGTGATCTTAGCAAAAAAATGAAAGCTGGTTGTTACAGTTTCAAAATCCACGAAAATCCGTGAGGAATGTTAGGTTCATTAAAGACAGTGATGCCAAATTTAAGGGAGAAATATTGTCTTGAAATATTTATGATACAACAAATCTCTTTCTTAGCATTAATTCCTAGTTCTTCCTACATGGGTTCACTGGGATCACCACTCCCCTATGAAGCTAACAGGGTTTCCAACTAGAGCATGAATAAGATGGGACTGGTTTGCATATTTGAGTGATATATTTAGAATTCAACGGGGTTAGTGGGGGAGAAAATCCTCGAAAACCCATCTGTCTGTGAGGAAAGTTGGGTTTCAGTTCATAGAATAAGGAAGAGGTCGTGCCAATTCCTCATGCAACAACCCTTTGTTGCTAAAATCAGGCTTTCATTCTCATCACGTAGCGATAGAAGACATACATAAAATCCTCATTCCTCCTTCTTTCCAGATGATGAAGCTTCTAATATTGATGAATAACTGAGAAATTTGATAATTGTTTGAGGGGTTAAAGAGGAATGAAACCATTCATAAGGCTGGTATCATATTCGTTTGAGGACTCAAAAATGAGATTGCTAATACCCGACTCTCCCCAAGGAAACACCTATATGGTTCCCACCAGATAATGCAGTTGAGGGGCTATGAACTTGATCTCTTTTATAATGCACAAACCTCCTCTCCATGTGGGTTGATAGTTGTAGCTCACTGCAAGTAGCTGACTGTGCTAGAGATTTGTTTCATCTTCCTAATCTGTCCAATAAGAACTATCAAGCTCTCATCAGGACTACCAGTCATTAGGGGACTTTTGAGGTCTAAAATGGACCTCCTAAGGAAATTATAAAATAATAGTGGAAACAATAAAACAAGATTAGATTACATCATCAAATTTTAGAGAGTAAAAAGAAAAAAACAACTTTTTCAACTTATCTCCCTATGGGTTTACACAAATTTCAAGTGGAAACACTCATTGGATGCATAATTTGATTTGTCTTCCAAGGATTACCCATGTTTCATACTTTCAATGGACCCAACTACATAAAAATTGAGAAATACATGGAAAACTTGATTTCAATCACGTTTTTTCATGTATTTCTCATTTTTTGTGTAGCAAGGTCCATCAAAAGTATGCAGCATGGGTACTCTTTGGATGAGGAATTAAATTTTGCATCCAACGAGTACTCCCACTCGAAATTTGAGTAAAACCTTAGAGATATAAGTTCAAAATATGTGTTGAAAATGTAGTTTTAATATTTTAATATTTTTTAATCTCTTACTTTTTTACTCAAAAAATGGTTAATCATCCCCCATGGTTGACATCATTGTCTTGAATCCTATTGGTTCTTATAAAGTTTATTTTGGTTGTACATTTTTCTTAGGAGGCCCATATTACACCTCAAAAGTCCCTTAATGGCACCTTTCATTTCTACTTGGAGTCTGGAGGAGGTAGTCTATGGAGACAGTTTGATGCCACACAATCACAACCATTACATTCACACAAACCATACACCATTATAGCCCTCGAGGTGGTGGAACATGTCCTTTGGATGCATTGAAACTAGAAGCATTCATTGATTTGTTGGGAGGGTTGGTGAACTTAGGCATTGGCGACCCTGTTGTTAGCCAGTGTTTCCCACTCATATAAGGCATTATGGAGATGGAGGTGGTGATGTGATTGTGTACAACTATTCACCTCAAGATGCTCAATGTCAATGTCATCCTACCACTGGATCTAGATCTTTTTGTTCAATGTGGCCTTACCCCTCCTTGTGAATTCACATGCCCACCTCTCAATTATTAAAAAAAAAATGCATTGGTTTCCCTCACTACCGATAGGTAGTATTTGTTTCATATAAACGTTCCATTTCCTTTAATGGTTTAGTTTCAATCGTATGTCCACACTAGTTATGGATTGCACTCATGTGAAATATGTTGTCCCAATAATTGGACCAACCTTTACAAATTAAATAGAATATGTGCCTGCGTTTTGTTATTTCTATTTCTTTAAGAAAGATGATGAATGCCTTCCTTTCTTGGTTTTATGAGAGATAAGTAGAGCAATGTAGCACAACACTGAGAATAATAATTTATCGTAGTTTTTTACCTGTGTTTATTTAAGGTTCTGTCCAGATGTTAACATGATAACCAGGAATTGGAGGTGTAATGCAATAGTGATACGAGGAGAGAATTTGTCACAAAGCAGAGAACCACCCTCTAAATAAACATTTAGGCTTTCTTTTATTCACTATTCGATTTTGTTGAATCTCTTTCTTGCTTAGTATGGCAGTAGAAAAATGTATTAAGAAAAACACATGGTTATTTTCACATTCCATGATGAAGATATGTCCTCTGCAATGGTGATGTTATAGCCGACTCGTGAAGTATCCGATTTGGCACAAGAATGAAATTTAAAGGGATGAGAGATTGTTATCACATCACATATCAATCAAAACATCAAACAACATAGAAAATGGGGGATGTATTATGTTCCAACTCTCCTTAACTTGACATCACAGAGAAAAGAAATAAATTTCAATATTATTTTATCACAGGTTTCTGCAGATCACCCAAGGAAATTGATGCAGAATCATGTTTTGAATGATTAGTCGATGGAAAACTTACCTCCGAGCTGACTTGGCACCGTGAATTTGACTGTTCTGAATACTAATTAGCAAGCCCACCTAACTGCTTGCCATACACACCCTTTCTTGCTGACTCAACCTAATTATGCTCCTTCATCATGTGACAACCAATGAGAACAATCGATCAATGAATATTAGAATTCGTCTCCATAATTATAGATGGATATCCAATGGTCAACCAACATTTTCCTCACTTGATTGATTGTTTTCATTTCATGCTTACTAATGGGTTGTGTAAAAAATAAAAAATAAAACAAAACAATTAAAAACAAATAAAAACTTAAAAAAAAAAAATAAGATAAAATAAAAAATATTTCATAACTCTTGAAAACAATTTATGCTAACTTGCTTCTTGGAGTCACTTCAAAGGAACTTGTGCACAAAGGAAATAGGTAAAAAAAATCATTTTATTTTATTTGGTTGCTAGCATTCATACTCATTCCTGCATTTTATGTCTTTCAAAATCTCTCACAGTTTTCATGCAGGATTTGTACTAAGATTTTACAGGTGTGCAGACAATCCAAATTCATGTAGATGTGATCTCGAGAAATCACAATAAAACATGCATCATTAAAGCTTGGAGGAGCTAATTCTTAATTACATATGTCATGACATTTGCCACTACACAGAAACCTTTTGTGTCATGTTATGTTTAACCACATTTCTCCTTCAAAGCTCATTCATCATGCATATTGGAGTCCACTGATTCATTGCCTTACCCATCAAGAATTCATACATGTCTAATTTTCTGAGTCACATACATTTTTTCCTTCCTTTCAGTTCATCTTTTTTCCTTATGAATAAAACCATCCAACTCTCTACACTACCTTGTTTCCCTTGCCATAAAAACTATTTGACCGTGAGATCGTTTATCTATAGTCTTACCAATCATTTGTATGAACTCACGTTAGCTAACGTGGGATTCCCTAAGGACCACCTTTCAACAAGTCTTGACCCATCAACCTCAACACTTTATCTAGGAGAGAGACTAGAGTCATTATTAGTACCTTGAGTCTTGTATGCCTTAATGACAAGTTCTCTTGTTGTCAGTCATGCGAATAGATCAATTTACCTTGATTGTTGGATCTTGCAAGTGGCTCGACGTCAGCTCATCTATTCACACTTCACAAGATGTACTTAGATACCTTGGCACTCATTGACATTAATGGTGAGTTTTCCTTGCATTGGTTAACGACATTTATTAATGGCTGGTAATCCAATGAAATCTCTTCATGCTCAACATCAACACATTTATTTGTATGACTATAATTGTACCATCATGTTTCGTAGCAGGTGAAGACTATATACTTTTCATGACTCCATCAATAGTTGAATCAGTATGTTTCCAACCATATGAGAGTACCATAGTTCCACTTTCAGACTTCATCTTTTGATCTGTGATCTGTAACAGCAACAACCACATTTTCTGTGATCTAGCAGTAGAATGAACCACATTCCTATTGTATAGTTCATCAAATTTTTGGGTAAGTGGAGTTATGTTATTTTTAGTCATTAAACATATGATTCCTTAATTTCTAGAAATTAATGAATTTTAAAAACTCCCTCACCATGTTCCATTTCCTTTCTTTCTTAAATATAACACATCTTTAGTTGGGGTGGGGGGGACTATATTCATTACCATCTCATAATTCCATCTTCTTTACCATTGACCAACATGTCTCTTCCAATTAAACTTTGTTGCAAAAACATTGATATATATATTGGAATGATTCACAAATATGAAGAAAATATATTTCCTATGTACATTCAAAACTTATGATTTCTAGTGCAAGTAGGCTTAAAATATTATTGCATCAAACAAACTAAACGAAATAAATGTCGTTAACACAAGAACCAACATTTGTCATATTCATGGTTGACACACCAGAACCAACCATACGAATTATTAGCTTCTACTCATGCACTTCACATCATGGAATAACTTATTGTTAAAAATAATGGAAGAAAAAGTTAAGAAGACAAAAGCCTACAAGAAAATTCATGCAATGTTGCATCAGGACATGCAGCAAGTTTATTTGGGGGGAATGTTGAGCCTCTGAATTTTCATATTTTCATTCTCTTTCCTTCTGTTATTCCTCACATTTTTCCATATTATATTTCTCTATTGACCATTTATCATATAATTTCCATGTTAAATATGCGTTTCCCTTATTATTTTCGAAGAAAATTATTTATTTTCATGCATTTTAAGAGAATTTGTGATAAATTATTAGAAAATTAATATATTCTCATATATATATATCA
>APFE031618360.1:0-27318 GCA_000404065.3 Pinus taeda | reverse complement strand
GGGGCGGGGGTGGGGGGGTTTACAAATGATTTACCTTCAACATACTCCTTCCCATCTCCGTAATGGTCCTATTTTTTTTTTTTCCATGACACCATTTTTCTTAGGTGTATACCTTGATGTAAATTACTTGTGCATTCCATGTTTGTTGCACAAACGTAGGAAACAATTTGAGATGTATTGACCACCTCTGTCAATCCTTAGGACTTTGATGTAGTGTCCACTTTACTTCTGAACAAGATCTTTTGATTGTCGAAAGAGTTCAAACACTTTACTTTTCTATTTTAGGAAGTAGACCCATGTCTTCCTTGGGTAGTCATCTATGAAGGTCAAAAAATAATAGCTACCCCCAATTGATGGTGTCTACATTGGTCCACATAAATGTAATTAGACAATATCCAAAGGTGGCTTTGTCATTATTGAATTTACTACTGGAAATGTCTCTCTATGTTTTTTGCCCAAGATGCATCCTTCACATAGGTTGTTCGGTTTTTCTATGAGTGGAAATCCCTTCACCATGCCTTTCCTATGCAGCAAATTCAAAACTCCAAAGTTGAGATGACCAAATTTCAAATGTCATAACCCATTTTCATCTTTGACCTCTGCCTGAAAGTTTACTTGTGTGACAGCTGCAACTTTTCTTTCATCCTCTTGTGAATTCCTTGATATTTTTGCTTGGGCACCTTCTTCCTTCAAATATGATTTTATATTTAGGGGAAATATTCTATTTCTTGTCATCTGAACTTTTGCAATCACTTGTCTACTTGAAGACTTATCCAAAATTGTGCACTCATCATTTTTGAAAAAAACATTGTAGCCCTTTTGCATGATTAACTCTTCCTTTGCCCATGACAGAGACTTTTCTATCAGTCCCTAATTTCACTTCAGATTTCACACTGTCATCTAGATTGGAAAACATTTCTATGTTCCTTGTAATGTGGTTGTTGCACTCTACATTTAGAAACCATACATCACTTTGTTTTTCTTGTGCTACATTACAAACTAAAAACATGCTATCTTGGTTCTAGTTTTCCTTTGTGAAATTTGCAATTGGTTTGTTACTTATGTCATATTTGTTCTTTCTACTTTCATTTGCATAATGACCATACTTCTTACAATAATGACATTGAGCTTGAGATTTATCATACCTCTAACCTTGTGCTTAATTTTGGCTTGGGCCTTGACATGGATTTTGATTGCTACGTCTTCGACTTGAGTTTGAAGGGTTGCCTCTTCCACCTCTTTGTGGGCTTCTTCCTCTTCCTTTAGCATTTGATCTTCCACTGCCTCTACCTTGACCAAATGAAACCTGTATCTTGAAGGCATGCTCCAATGAGGAGTTTGTTTCTCTATTCAAACTATGTTCATGAGAAATCATTGATGTATGAAGCTCATCCACTGAAAACCATGAGAGGTCCTTTGTCTCTTCTATGACGACAACAATGACACCAAATCTTACTGGCAGACTTCTCAAAACTTTCTCAATTATTTTCCTTTATTCAAGTGTCTCACCATGAGACCTGAATTGAGTAACCAGTCAAATTAAATGTGTAAAAAATGAGTCTACATTCTCATACTCTTTCATACAAAATTGTCTCCAAATCTGTTCTTAGCATTTGTAGCTTTGCTTTTTTAACTTTTTCAATGCCTTGGTAGGCTATCTAGAGGGTGGCCCATGCTTGCTTGGACTTTGTTGCTGTTGCAATCCTTGGGAATACTTTCGTGAAATGCTTGAAAAATATAAAAGAAGGCTTTTGAATCCTTCTTCTTGTTGTCCCTCATCAAACCATTTTCTACTTGTGACAAGGCATTGTATGTTGCTGCATCTGGTTCTTGAAAACCATTCTCCATCAAATCCCAAATATGTTGAGAAGAAAACAAAGCCTTCATTATTATAGCTTAATAATGATAATTTTTCCCATTAAATTGAGGTATCTGAAGATTAGTCAAGTTTGTGCTTGATGCGAAGATTAGTCAAGCTTGTGCTTGATGTTGCCATTTTTCACTATAAAAAAAACTTTCTGCTTGCTCATAAATACGTTCCAAAAATATGCTTTCAAAACAACCTTTTAACTCTGAGCCATGAAAACCATTCGGCACAAATCCCAAATGTCTTGAGAAGAAAATAGAGCCTTTATTGTTATAGCCCAATAATCATAATTTTTTCCATGCCTTCATTGTTATAACCCAATAATCATAATTTTTCCCATTAAGTTGAGGTATCTGAAGATTATTCAAGCTTGTGCATGATGCTGCCTTCAAAACAACCTTTTAACTCCTAGGCACATGAAAATTTTTAGGTGCAGACAAGAGTCTTTCCCTCAACACTTCTTGCCGAGATCAAATCCCATTCCCTTCCCTCAACACTTCAATTGCCCAGATCAAATCCCATTCCCTCAACACTTCAGCCCCTGAGATCAAATCCCAACTAGGCAGGAGTTTAAAACACAAATAATTGAGGCACACTAGAAGTAAAACAAAGTAAAAATTTGGAGCAACAAAATAAAATTTTGTATTATAATTCTTAATGCATGAAATGCATTCACATGGAGGATGCAACTCCTTCACCAAGTAAATAGAATTTCTTAGGGTGATTTACACTTTACCACAAGTTGAACTCTCAATAAAACACTGTTTGCTCCACGATTTTCTCCACTTACTTATATCCTTTACTACAAATGACTTTTACTTACATATTTATCAAAACATACAATTTTGAGGCATTAATACAAATCACAAAGCAAAACATTAAGCGGCTAGATGAGCAATTATATAGAAAACACTTAATGCCGAATACAAACAATAGTTGTGGAGTGAATGTTTACCCATAGGTTTTTACCAACCCTATCACTATAGAGGATCGTGGAGAATATGAGATTTATGGTGCATCGTAGTATTTCGCGGGATACGACGAAACTTTTCTTCCTGGCTTGATGCAATAATATGTAGTATAGTACTTGTATTATCGCGTGATACTTTATAACTTGTTTGCAAATAGTGTTATTAGGTATCACTAATTTGCCTTTGAACTTATATATCCCACATTTAACTTTATATTTTGGACACGAAAATTTATTGTACATTTGGGTCATTTCAGTTTTTGTTTTTAATAAATTTGATTTGGAATTTTTAATTAATTTTTATATAAAAATATAATAATTTTGTACTAAGTAAAAGGATTTGAGTATATTGTCATTGATATGAGTAATTTTGTATTTTTTAAATAAATGAAATGACAAGATTTGATTTCAAGCAAATACAAATATTTTATGTATCATATGAAATAATTTGAATTATTTTTTAAATATTATTTTACTACTATGTTAATAATTATTTGCTTATTAATTTAACAATAAAAAATAATAATATTTTTTTTTGTTTTTTCAAGTTGTTGTAATTTTCTAGGCTACACTGTGGGATGAGAAGCCACAACTTAGGGGTATCTAGTCTGTCAAAGTCACTAGGGGATAGCACTACAACTGAGCCACGCCAACCTGTCACGAGGGGATAGCACTACAACTGAGCCACGCCCAACCTTAAGCTTACTGGAATTTTTTAGCATGTCTCATCCCCCTTGCATAGGGAACAACCAACCGGATGAAGTGTGAGATTTGGGAAAGAGCCCATCCTCAACGTATTATGCTAGAAAGACTTATAATTTTATATTATTGATTAATAATATTAATTAATTAATGAATAATTATTAATTATTAATTACTTATTATTTATTAAATATTAATTATTAATTATTATATGTAAAATTCTTAGATATTCCATCTTTTCATTATTATTAATATATATTAATTTTAAATTAACATTAAAATAATAATAATAATATTAATTAATAATATAATAAAAATATTATGAATTCATAAAAGTCTAAAATCTAACATAAAAATAATAATAATTTTCTATTTAATAATATAATAATTATTATTATATTTAAATTATTATTATTATTATAATATATTTATCAATATAAATATATAAATATTTATATTTTATTAATATTAAATCTATATCATTATCTGAGTTTTTCCAACCCTAAAATTATAGATGTGATTGATACGAGTTTTCCACATATATCAACCGAATAATAGTTTAATAAAAAAATGAACTGTATATGATTTTTCAAGGCTTAGTATAATACATAATCTATGGAAAATATTTTAACGGCTTTTCAATTTCAAATGAGATAATAACATAAGTATTATTTATTTCACCATTTGTTAAGCTGATTGGAATCTAATGGTTTCATTTGATTAACCTGTGTGACCACTAGCCTCATCCATCACCTAAATCTATATCATTAAAGTTTATCTGAGTTTTTCAAACACATTTACTAAAGTTCTACATGTGATTGATATATGTTTTCCACAGATATCAACCTTCATATATCAACCTTGTGATAGTTAATAAAAGAATGAACAATATATGGTTTCAAGGCTTCGTATAATACATAATTTCATTATGGAACATATTTTAACGGCTTTTCCGTTTCAAATGAAATAATAACATTATCAATTTAAGTATTATTTATTTCACAATGTGTAAAGCTGATTGGAATCTAATGGTTTCATTTGGTTAACCTGTGTGACCGGTAGCCTCATCCATCATCTAAATTTCGGTGGAGTCTGTATGCCAGATGATAACTGGCAATACGAATCGTTTCGATAACCCGAGTAGCATTGTCAACTTGCAGAATTTTTCTTCCAGATGATAGCTAGCAATACAAATCGTTTCAATACACCCCTGGTGGCATTGTGAACTTTGTAGTGCAACACTCTATCGATGAATTGGTTATGTTCCCCATTGATGCAGGAACTTGATGAAGGAGCCTGTGAAGATCCTTCTGTATATGTCGATAAATGTGGTTGAAATAATAACCTGTGAATTGGTCATGCTCATCGTTGACGCAGGACTTTGTGAAGATCCTTGCCTTGGAGAATAGATGACGAGTCTTTGAGCTGAATGTGGTTGAACGTTCTGACCTGCAACATAACACGACGTCTGGAACTCAGGTTTGGCTATGCATAAGTCGTCGATGTTGAGAAAACTCCTAGAGAAAAGTTACTGGGAATGATAGTACTAATGTGCTAGTTTAAATGTTACCAACACGAATGTACTAGTAACATTTCCCAATAATTTTTCTCTGATTTTTCAGTAAACATTTAAACTAGCACAATCTCACCATTTTTAGATCTTTGGCATCCCTTCTATAGACATCCACGTTTAGGTAATAGCCTTTAGCTTAAGTTGTAGCCATTGATATAATTGGAAGCAACATTTACCAATAAGTTTTCTCTATTTCTCAATAACATTTAAACTGCACAATCACATTAGTTCTCTTTTTAGATCTTTGGTATTCCTTCTATAGCCATCCAAGTTTAGGTAATAAGCTTTCGCTAGCCATTGATATAATTGGAAGCATAATGGTTGAGGACATATAAAGAAGGGAAAGTTGTCCAAAAATAAAATAATATTTAAAAGAATATATTTTACATGATTCATCTCATCAGTGAAATTCAATTTATCGGTTGACTAAGTTCATCCTCACAACTATCAAAACTTAACCGACTTCTCACAACAATGGAGACCTTCAAATTGTCAGGTCAACTTTACTACCGCATCGTATGAGTAAAATTCAATTTGCTAGATGAATAAGTTCATCCTTACAGAAATCAAAGCCTAACCAATGTCTCATAGGAATGGAGAGCGTCTCAAACTTTGATGGAATATTCAGTCTCCTTTGAACCACGAATACGACACTTCACTTGTGCTGGCATTCTGCATATAAATCTGTATACAGGGTAACGATTTTGGGGTCTCACTATCGTTTACCGTTGAAGCCTTTCAGACCTCTAGGAGTTGTAAGATACACATTACACAACTAGAAACCAAATTCAATGGTATATTAATTGATTTCAAAGAAGGATGTATATGATGTATATATAAATCTTTGGCTTCAATTTTTGGGTATTCTAAAATTTCAATAAGTAATTACTTTAACATACAATAACCTAAATCACAATCTGAGGATTAGGTGTCTAACATTACCAAAATCCAAAATCTAAGAATAAGGCTCAAAATGCAAAAAACCATCTCAACTAAGAGCTAAATGGGTACCTTATCTTTACTGGTCATCTAAATTTTACATTGTTGGTTATGAAAATATAGGGTTTATCTGCTCTAATGGAGCCCTTTTTAGATTTCATTTCCCAGATAATTTTGGAAGCTAATCTTGTTGATCCACAACCTATCCCTATGGGAGCTACCTAGTGTAATGATCATGAAGGTCCTTGTGGGGTTGCTAAAATACTTGACATGTTCCTCATTTATGAACCTTTACCTTCTAGGATTGACAATTATCATTCATGGATTTTCTTTGGGGTTATATTCGATCATCATCCCATCTATCTCCAATTTGATTTCAGTGTTTTGTGTCCTAGATCCCCTTTTAAAATCTGTCATACTTGGCTAAAAGAAGATTTTTTACATGCTCTGGTTAGATCTGTTTAGCATCAAGGTCATCCCAACCTTGCTTGACGACAACGGATCAATGACAACTAAAGTTTTCTGATTTAAAGTTGCATGTCAAGAAATGGATTGGTACCCTTCTCTATGAGCATACAAGGGAATTGGAGTCTACTGAAGAAGCAATTAATTATTTCCAATTGTCCTTCTTCCCTGTAGGTTTTCTTGAAAGTATCAAAAAGGATTTATGTTGCTTGGCTGAATAGATGGCTTAGCTATTGAAGGAAGAGGAAGAGAGATGTTGGTTAAGAAGTCATGCATTCTGGGTTAAAAGTAGTGATGGAAACAACAAGTGTTTTCATAAGTTTTCCCGACAGGGATAACAAAAAAATTATCTGGGATTTTATGGGATTCGAATGGTGTGAATATATGTTCCCAACAAGTCCTTGGGAAGGATGCTTTTGGAGACTAGGGTGAGTTTTCATTGTTGGAACAACTCAAGGTGTGGTAGCATATTCCTCAACTTTTCTCAAATGAGGCCTTGGTTAGGATTGGTGCTCTTGTTACTATGGATGAATTGCGGTATGTACTTAAGTCATTTTCCAGAGATAAGGGCCTAGGCCAGATAGGTGGCCTATGGATTTCTACTTATCTATTTTTGATATCTTTGCTTAGGACACGCTTGATGTAGTGGAGGAAGATTGTACTACTTGTAAGGTTTCAGGAGCTTTGAGTTCCACTTTTCTAGCCTTAATTCCAAGGTTTCATAAACCATAATTGTTTGAATATTTCTTCCTTATTTCTCTTTATAAATTGATATACAAGGTGATCTCCCAGGTTGTGGCTAATAGAGTGAAAGATGTCGTTGCTATTTCTATATCTTATGAACAATTTGGGTTTCTACCAGAAAAACATATACATGATGTTGTGGGGGTGGCGCAAGAAGCCATCCATATGATCAAAGTAAAAAAACACAAAGCTATGATATTAAATATGGACTTGGTAAAGTTGTATGATGTGGTGAATTGGGACTATTTGAGGCTACCTCTTCTACACTCTAGTCTTGATTGGCGGGTCACAAAATAGGTTATGAGATGTGTTAGCTCTGCAAATTTCACAGCTCATGTTAATGGCACACCCATGACTTTCTTCCCTGCATCTTGTTGCCTTGGACAAGGATGTCCCCTGTGGCCTCTCTCATTTCTATTGGTTGTTAAAGGACTAGTAAAATGATTGCAAAGGATAAAGCCCATGGTGTCATTAGAGGTATCAAAATTTCTAAACATATTTCCCTTACACATTTAGTATTTGTTGATGATGTATTAATCTTTGGTGATTATACGATTGAGGATTGGAGGGACTTCATGATATTTTCTCAATGTTTTTCAAAACATATGGTATGCTAATTAATTTGATGAAATCATCCCTTTATTAACACAATGTTTCTATTGATTTATGTGATTCCATGACTAAAATCCTCCCCTACAAAGTTTCCTAATTGGAGCTGGGGTTTTCCTATCTTGGTTATCATTTGAACCCCAATTTCTATCAGTTGTGGGATTGAAATTGGTTTCTGGAGTGAATTGAGTGGCATATTAATGTATGGTATAATAAATGGCTTTCCATATGCTAGAGGATGACCTTGTTGAAGTTTATTCTCAAAGGTATACTTGTTTATTGGTTTTTAATATAAAAGTTATAAAATATGTCTTGAGGAGACTTAGACATACTTTCTTTAAATTTTGTGGGTAGGACAGAAGAAAAATTAAGGGTTACACTTGGTTAATTTGGAGGTGCTATCTAGGCCTAAAAGTTCTTATGGGTGGGGTTTCAGGAATCTACATCACTTTGGTTTGTCCCTTGCATGTAAAATCTTATGGAGGATATTGAATGGTTATGCCGTATGGAGTAAAATTATTCTAGATAAATATAAAAAACCAATCTTACACGGAATGGTTTTGGTCTAGCAGGCATCCCAATTCTAAATGGGGGTCACACTTTTGGAGAGGAATGTTAGGCTCCCTGAAATGGATTAGGAGATTTATCACTTGGAAAGTTGGTTGTGGAGAGAACATTTGTGGGGACAAACCCCTTCATTAACGAGGAATATTATTACAAATTATCTTCAAAGATGACTACTCTTTTGAATATTCATCAAATTTACAAGTTAGGCCATGTCTATGTACATGATGAAACTGACTGATTTTTGTCACATGGTGCTCCTTGGCTGACTTGGGTCTCCAGGTTACTGTGGCATTTGAGTGGGTAGGGTTTGTCTCTAAATTATATTCTAGTGGTATATTTTTAAAGCAAGAGGCATACATGACTATTTTGCATGGGAACGTTGCCTTTGGACATGTCACAACTCGAATGGCATACAAACTTATCAATGGGTAGTCCTCTCATTCAGATGTTAAGAGGTGGATGAGTCTTATTTGGGAGTAACTGATACTACCCAAGCTTATGTGTTTCTTATGGTCGACTTTACACAACAAGATACTTACATGGAATAAATTCATTACATTGGCCCAAATATCTACACCCTATGTATCCAAGGTCAAGAGTCTATTGATCATCTTTTCTTCTCATGTTGTTTTTCTAGAACTCTATGGCTTGAGGTGGGTTGCACCATTAATATATCTAAGCTCAGTCTGATTCACTATCTGGACACATGTGTGGACTAGTGGATTTAGAATAGAGGGTCTTTCAAATTTATGCCAGTCTACTAGGCTGCATTCCTTAGGGTATATGGAAGGTCTATAATAAGTGAATATTTGAGGCTGATTAGGTCAACATCAACTAGATCCTCTGTCAGGTTATTGGCCTCTTTTTGGATTATCTACGTCCTTTATCCTCATTATATAAGCCTTGTTTTGTCTCTGTTTTAGATATTTCCTTTTAATATTTTAGAGGATATTTTGATGGTGCTCATCAGTTGGACTCTTGTGGTTGTGGTGGTCTCATCGCTATTCCTGGAGACAGTTTTATCGATTTTTGGATGAATTCGAGTTATGGAACTAACACTAAGGCTGAGGTAGTTATTTTTTTGGCCTTATAATTTTTGTTGCTTCTATGAAATTATCTTCCTTTCAAATTTTTGGAGACTTGAGAGTGGTGATCCACTGGCTAGTAGGTAGGGGAAAGTTAGGAAAGTTACACGCTCTACTTCTACAATGCTTGATGGATTAAATCATGGTGTTGAAAAAGTACTTCGAGAACTTGTCCTTCCAACATATTCTTAGGGAGTTCAATGAGAAAACTAACATCCTATTGAATAGAGGTCTTCAGGTTGAGGAAGGCTATATATTCCGAGAGAATTTCTCCTTCCAACATATTCTTAGGGAGTTCAATGAGAAAACTAACATCCTATCGAATAGAGGTCTTCAGGTTGAGGAAGGCTATATATTCCGAGAGAATTTTCATGAGGGTATCATGGTTGGTCGCAAAAGACTTCATAATTCTACATACCACAAGCATCATCATCTTTAATTTGATTTCACATAATCTTGCTAGCACTTGGTTTTTGTAAACATGTTCTTTCTTGCGTTATGCATTTTTGTCATATATCTGGCATCATTAGTTTTTTTTTTTTGGGTATTATCAAGAGGTGAATTCATAATCTTTTTTGCATATATTGTACTTTTGATATTGTATATCTCTTGGTTACTCTAGTAACTTAGAAGCCCTACCAATAGTTTACAAAGAAAATATTCTCAACGATTTTAAATTATTAGAGGATGTGATATGTTGAAATCATGTTGATGCATAAATGCATTTTAAAAAACCAAATCAGAAACAACTGGCATGGCCTCTATTATCATGATTACGACTTTACTGTTACTTTAATTTTGATGTCCACAATATGTAAAGCCATTCAATACATCAATACATCCATCGAAACAATTTTACAGCAATGGAATCATTAGTATCTCTTGAATAAGAGTACAATAGAGCTAGAAATTATTCTCTGCGATAGTTGGAACAAATTCATATACCGAAAGTGAGATCGAACTTGAACGGAGGGAAAATCCCGTTTCACATGGAATCACGATATCCGAAACGAATCTGAGGTTTTTAATTGAAACCATCAAATAAAATGGACGAAGGTTGAAACAAATGAAATATTAGGGAATGAATGAAAATGTCTTATAATGAAAAAAAGCCATACAAGAAAAGATAACTATTTGAAATCCTTTAATTGTTGTTTACATTTTTCATAAGCCCATTTAAACCGTCATACGCATTGAAATAATTATGCACCATTGTAAACATAGTGCAGGAGTGGAGATTGGAAACAAAAAGGCTAGTAGAAAGCTTTTAACTTCATCAATTAGATTATGTATATCACTAAAAAAAAAAGTTTCAAATTACAAGCCGTAGTTTGAAATAGACTATAAGGTAATTAAACTACTTTAAACTAGATATATAGACACGAACACATAAATATGCTTGTAAACATAAATTCGTGGTGGATTTTAGTCAATTCCATTTTAATTTTTATGTCGGGAAATCAGAGAAGTAATAGAGAATGCGACTTTCGGCCAGGAAATCAATCATAAACCGATAACATAATTATATATTTAAAAATCTACTTTATATCTTTAATATAAGTATAAAATAAAATAATTTTAAAAATGTAGTAAAATAAAAGATTAATATAAATATACTAGCAATTCCCTAAAAAGTGATAGATTTTTTAAATTAGAAAAATAGTATGAAAATTAGAAAAATGGTACAAAGAATACATTTATAGATATGTATATCATATGTATATATACTGCCCATAATAGAAATGAAGGTCACCCATAACAGAAATGTAGGCCAGGACGAGTTCCACCGGTAACTGAAGGATGCAGTAATCACAAATATTCAAATTGAGAGTATGAAATAATCACAAATTCTCAATTGTGTTACCCTCAGATAAATGAAACACCACTTTCATTATGACAACAATATCTCGTCATATGAGTATCTTTATTATCTTCACGAGTAAGACACTTTATTGACAACCCACGGTAACACGGGTGGGCAACTTTGTTTAGATTCGGATTGAGAATATTCATCGACAACAACGATTTTGCTTGAGCAAGGATGATTCTCTGTACATATACATACATTCATGTAGTTCTCCAGCGCGTCGAGCTCCTAAGGAAATTGAAAGTCCATGAAGTGGGCCAAGGCCACGCGGGCATGGCGAAGGTTAGGTGCCAACGCAAAATTTGAATCCGTAGGCCTCTCCCCAGCTATATATGGTCCCTGCATATAATTTCGTTCAACATTCATGAACACTAATCCAATGTAGAGCAACTCAAATATGTCCAAAATCCATGAGGTTTGAGCTACAAATTTCCCGTTATTTAAGATACCCCAAAACAAGAACTGTCCAACTGGTCTATATGATCAAAGCTTCTTGTACAATGAATCACAAACTAGTGTTTGTGGTCAACTTCGCTTTCCCAGTAAAATGAGATCAGAGAAAATCTTAGGAACCATATTTTTCTTGAAAATGTAGAATGTAGAAACTTTGTTAAATCTTAGTAATCCCAGAAATATTCACTATAAAGATTTGGCAAAGATATTGAAAAAATTTCTAAATTTCCAGGGATTTAATATATTTGATTTTTCACCATAAATCTATACAAAATAGATAACATAACTTCTGATAGTGAAAGAGATATCAGCATAGCATTTACCTATAAAAAAAGTAGACTATTAGAATAGCGTTTACCTGTAACAATGAAGACGAGGGTTCTCAAGCTCTCCACCCATAACAACCCTCTGCCCATAACATAAATGAAGGCCATGTTCTGCCTGTAACTGAAGGCCATATTTTGCCCGTAACTAAAGGATGAAGGCCATGACGAGTAACTGAAGGATGAAGACCATGAAGAATATCACGAAAATGTTCACAGATGTCAGTGGAGAGCAGAAGGGTGGACCTAAAAATCTGTGCACAGATGTCAGATGTACATTAAAAGTATAGACGGTCGAATTGATTCAAAAGAAAGCCTATGAGCCTAAAAATCTGAAATATTTGTTTAATATGTTAAATATTTCCAAACACAAACTTTGCATAAAGAATCATTATTTAGCGGTAAGCATTACAAGATTGAATCAAAAGATTTTCAGATTTGCATCTTGCTAAACCACAAACCATTAATCACCAACATCACATCGAACTTTCAACTATTCTTTCACAGATCCTTCACTTTTAATAGAGAACCTGGACATGATTGATGCCCAGGACATCATGAGGGCTTACACATTATCCCCTTCTGACTTCACTCTTTCAATCATGACAAGTTCTACAATTGTGGATACTTTAAACTTTAGACCTAAAATAAAAATTTTGATTAAATTTTCCCGATGTGTTATAAATCAAATATATTGCTAATAAAATACATAACCTCACTGCCCATTTGAGCAATATTCACAAGTGGCCACAAGTGAACCACATACTAAAAGTAAGGTACTAAAAGATGAGGGCATACTTACTAACAACTTTATAATGGAAAGTCCACCAAATACATACCTCTTGTAAGAGGCTTCCATCCAAATTGTTAAAAATCCGTACAAGAATCCATTTCATACTCGCAGTTGCAAGAAGAAGTCCATCAAATGTTAGAGCAAAGCAAGCAATGTGTGAATCATGTGCTGATATAAACTTTGATGTCTTCAAACCATAATGTTCAACACGAACTTGCCCACAATGCAAACTAGGGCATGCCAAAACACAACTGTTGGATGCATGAAAGAGAACACAAAGACCTTTGGGATTAGCAAGAGTCTCTATTTGATGAAGAAGTTTCAGGTCCT
The DNA here is from genome assembly GCA_000404065.3 of Pinus taeda. Classification (NCBI taxonomy): domain Eukaryota; kingdom Viridiplantae; phylum Streptophyta; class Pinopsida; order Pinales; family Pinaceae; genus Pinus; species Pinus taeda. The sequence goes on along the minus strand of APFE031618360.1, from coordinate 14,031 downwards.
GAAATTTATAAACATAAATCTTGTGCTCCAAAACCACAACTATACGATCTCTTCTTAGTTTTACTGCTTGAACTTCGGACCTAAAAGTAAGTTCACCAATACATCGACTCTGATGATCATCCCATATCATGACTTTATTAGGAGGGTACTGAGGATTTTTCCCACCTCCGACAAGGGCTAAAATATTGCTCCTGAATAGCATCTCAACTATGCCAATTCCTCCTCTGAAATTTCTTCTAAAAGTTTCTTCAAAAGGATCACAATTACATATCCTGAAACCATGATCGGTGCCACAAGCAAAACAACCATAGTCTTGGTTGAAATACATGCCAAGAAAGGTGGATCCATTATTGCTGTTGGACTCTAATGTGGACTGAAGAGGTGACAAGGATGTTGAAGATTGATGGCCAGATTGTGCAGGTGACTGTTCACTGTCAGTAGTTTGATAACCTGATGGGGATGGAGAAGGTGGTGACTGCATAAGCATAGAAGTAGTTTCCACCATATTCTCAACAAAAACTCTTCAATGAAGAATTCCCCCAGTTGCAAAAATGCATCAGCAGAGCGAGTCAAATAGGTCCAAAATCTGTGAGGTTTGAGCTACATAACAACCCTCTGCCTGTAACAAAAATGAAGGCCATGTTCCATCCATAACTGAAGGATGAAGGCCATATTCCTCCCGTAACTGAACGATGAAGGCCATGACGAGTATTTGAAGGATGAAGACGATGATGAATATCAGGAAAATGTGCACAGATGTCAATGGAGAGCAGAAGGGTGGCCCTAAAAATCTGTGCACAGATGATGTTAGACGTACATTAAAAGTGTAGATGGTCAAACTGATTCAAAAGAAGGCCTATCGACCTAAAAATAAAAATTTTATATAATTTTTTTTTTTAAGAATTTGATTCATCATTATATTGAATATTTAATTGCAATTAATCCTGTCAAGAGGGTTGAGGGTTTTCTAGGTTATATTGGTAGATATGTAATGCTTAAAATTTTCATTTATATAAAATTTGATTAAAAAAAAAATTAAAAACATAAAATTTTCTAATTTATTGCTTTTTATGGTATTTTCAATTAATTTTTTTTTTATAATGTGAATTATTTAAAGGTTGATAACTAAACCTACCTAAATCCATCTTAACTCTACATCTACCAAGCACCTAGAAAGGTCAAATCTCTCTATCGAAGTGCAAACCACTTTTAGAGTGAAAAGCGATTTGATCCTTCTATAAATTTATTATATCCAGAATTCAGGTTGGCTTATATGTTTTATTTATGCTATTGCATAAAAATGTTGTATATAATGGTGGTGTAAAAATATATGCACAAACATTCAATAGAAAAGAGGTTATTTAGTTAACAATCATTATTTTAATAATAAGTAATAAATATTATTTTTAATTAATATTTGTTTTGTTTTTTATAAGAATATGTGTTTAAATGAAAATAATAGCTCTATAGAATATATATATTTAATTTATAAAATATAGAGATTAAAATTTTTGAAATTGAATTGTGGAAGTTTTAAAAGGTGAACTCTTAAAACTAGCCTAGATCCATCTTAACTTCAGATCTATCAAGCGCCAAGAGGGATCAAATCTTTCGAGGTGAAAACGTATTTTTTGAGTGAAAATTTTGAGGAAAGGTTTGCAACTCGAGGGATTTGATCCCTCTAGGTGCTTGATAGATCCAGAGTTAAGATGAATGTAGTCAATTATAAATAGTCTTCATTGTGATCAATCTCAGACTATTTTCTTCTACTATTCTTATTGTAACCCTTGTTAGTCTTGTCATCTTTTCATATTGAATATATGAAAATGATAGTTGAAATCGTAAACCATTTAAATATTTAGCTCGATTTGTTGTAGTAAACATCATACCTGGTATCTCTTGCTGTCCAATATTAATAGGCTGAATTACTATGACACAAAAATCAATGTACATTGCCAATATTTTTTTGTGCTTACACTAAAATAAATGCACATTTTTAATACAATCACTTTAAAATTAATGTAACATCATGCATCCAATTACATCAAATCAGAAATTAACATCTACACTGAAATCAATGCATCTAATGCAAGCAATCAAATATGATTAGGAAACAACTTCTACATTGAAATCAATGCATCCAATGCAAACAATTAAATAGGATTAGAAATCAACATCTACACTCAAATCAATGTATCTATTGAAAGTAAGCAAATACAATTAGAAAACATCTACACTAAAAGAAATGCATTTAGTGCAAGCAATCAAATAGGATTATAAATGACCATCTACATTGAAATCAATGCATTTAGTGAAAGAAATGAAATAGGATTAGAAATCATTTAGATTGGAATCAATGCATCTAGTACAAAAAATCAAATATAATTAGAAATCAACGACCACATTGAAATCAATGCATCTAGTGTAATCAATTAAAGAGGATTAGAAATAACCATTTACATTGAAATCAATACATTTAGTGCAAGCAATCAAATGGGATTAAAAATAATCTACATTGAAATAAATGAATCTAGTGGAAGCAATCAAATATCAATAAAAATCAACATCTACACTAAAATCATTGCATCTAGTGCAAGCAATCAAATAGGATTAGAAATCACTATATACACTAAAATAAATGCATCTAGTGCAAGAAATATTCTTCCCTCTCTCCCCCCTCCATATATATCTATATCTCTCTCCATCTCCTCTTTGTATCTCTATCTCATCCCCACAAACATACACACTCTCTCACTCCATATCTATCAATATCTTTGTACCTCCCGCCCTCTGTCCATCTCTATCTTCTTCCCTCTGTTCACCTTCTATCAATATCTCTATCCCCCTTTGTCTCGCTATATCACCCCCAAAACATACACTCTCTTTCTCCAATCTATATATCTATCCCTTCATCATCCTCTCCGTCTCTCTCTCTCTCTCTCTCTCTCTCTCTCTCTCTTCCCCTTCTCTTCCTCTCCATCGCTTCTCTCTCTCTTTCCTCCTGCTTTCCTCTCTCCCCCTCTCTCCATATTCCTTATCACTCTCTCTCTCTCTCTACCTTTCTCTCTCTATGACCTTCTTCCTACCTTCTTCTCTCTCCCCTTCCAACTTCTTCTCTCTTTCCCTCCATATCTCCACTCTCTCACATCTTGTATCTTCCTTTCTCTGCCACCTCTCTCTCTCTTTCTCTCTTCACACTCCAACTCTATTATTATATCCCTCCATCTCTCCTTCTATCACCATCTCTCACCCCTTCTCAACCCCAAACATACACTCTCTCTCCATATCTGCATTGTCCCTCCATTTCTCACTCTCTATGTATTTCTTATTCCCTCCATCTCTACCCCTCCAACTCCATCTCTCTATCCATTTCTATATCCTTCTCTCTCTCGTCCTTCCTCTCTATCCCTTTATCTCCTACCTTCCTCTCTCTTCCCCATCTCTCTCTCTCTCTCTCTCTCTCTCCACCTATGTTACTACACCGCTCCCTCTCTCCTTCATTATCTCTTTATATCACCCCTAAACATAGACACTCTCTCACCATATCTCCCTTGTCACTCCCTCATTTTCTCCACTTCTCACTCTCTATGTCTTTCTCCTTCCCTCCCTCTCCCCCTCCAAATCCATCTCTCTATTCCTCCCTCTCTCCTCCTCTCTCTCAAGTCATCTTTCTCATCCTTTCTCTCTCCCTTTCTCTCCTACCTCCCTCTCTCTTCCCCCATCTCTCTCTATCTCTCTCTCTCTCTATCTCTGTATATATATTATATATAATATATATTATATATGTATATATTTTTTATTTTTTATTTTCCCTCAATCCTCTCAGTATCACCCTCCCTCTCTCCTCTCTCCATATTTATGTCCCCTCTCCCTCTCTTACCCTTCTCTACGTCTCTCACCCCTCTCCCTCTCTCCTTTTCATTTCTCCTCTCCCTATCCTTCATTTTTATCTCCATTTCTTCCTATCTCTCCACCTCTAATCCCGTATATATCTAAACTTATTATATATATATATATATAATATATATATATATATATATATATATATAATAACAAATTTAATATTGTATATTCCCAAGTTATTAAAATTAACAATATAAATATTAATAAAATATAATATAATATATATTATATATTAATATAATACTATAATCTTTATTATTAATATTAGAGTTAATAATGTTTTTTTGCATGGTATTAATAATAATTTGGCCCATGGGCTTCACATAAGTAAAACCTATTTTTTGAGTGTTTGTAAATATAAAGAGGATTATGGAGTAAATATAAAAGTAAGGTTTATTTATTCACCATACCTTGGGTTTATTTATGTTTTTGTTTATTTAACATGATATTTGGCCCATGGGCTTCACCTCAAGTAAAACATATTTTTTGAGTGTCCTTAAATATAAAGAGGATTATGGAGTAAATATAAAAATAAGGTTTATTTATTTACCATACCATTGGTTTATTTATATTTTTATTTATTTAACATGGTGTTTGGCCCATAAGCTCGGTGTATAATGAGATGTTGATTTATAATCCTATTTAATATATTGTTTTTATTTACCATACCTTGTTATACTTATTTTATATTTATTTATTTACCATATCTCTTTTATAAATATGGTGTTTCACCCATGGTATTTAACCAATGGTATTTATCCCATAGGCTTCACCTAAATAAAACTTAATTCTTTTGAAATTTTGTAAATATAGAGATGGTATATAATGAGATGTTGATTTATAATCCTATTTAATATATTGTTTTTATTTACCATACCTTGTTATACTTATTTTGTATTTATTTATTTACCATATCTCTTTTATAAATATGGTGTTTCACCCATGGTATTTAGCCAATGGTATTTATCCCATAGGCTTCACCTAAATAAAACTTATTCTTTTGAAATTTTGTAAATATAGAGATGTTTATGGAGTAAATACAAAAACATGTTTTATTTATTTACCATACCTCTAATGTATTTATATTTTTATTTATTTACCATACCTATGGAGTAAGTATAAAAAGAGGTTTTATTTATTTACTGTCTGGTTTATTTATATTTTTATTTATTTACGATACCTCTTTTGTGAGTGTAGTAAAATTCTTGATCTTAGACTTTTGTGATCCACATTTATTATGAGATTGTCTTTTGAATTTGTAATATCCTATAATAACAGCTAAAACTATAGCACATAAAAATAAAATAAAAATAATTATTACACATCTATCTATGCATTAAATCAAACCATATATCATGCCATAGAGGCGGAGCAAGTTTCTATGGCATGTCTTGCTAATTTATTTCTACATTAACTACCCACAGTTGGCCTATCCTTCTTTTCCATACTAATAAGGCTCACATGGCATTCCACAAGGCATCCAGACTATTACTTGACTTGGAAATAAATTCCATTTGTACTTGTCTCTACACTGCTCGATCCCATGCAATGACACTGCTGGCATCTATCCATCGTTTTGTTCTAACTACGACATGTGGTATGGCTCTCATCCATTGGCTGGGTCTAGGTGATCTGATGGTGAGAAGGCTTTAGGGCTTTTCCAACTACCCCACTCACTGTCTCTCATCGAAGAGTAGCTCATTTGCAAACTGGAGGTGAGGGTTTCAACTACTCTGTAATGTTTCGGCTCTCAATTTCTCAGCTAGTTCTTCATATTTGCCTCCATGATCCCTGGCATTGTTTGTTGATCCTCTGTAGGGAGGTAATCCAGAACCCTCACTCTCTTCCATTTCAGTTCTTTATTATGAGTGATACTATGTATCTTCTTGGGAGTTCTTTCAACGCATAGGGTTAATACATGCTTTTGTTGACTAGGCTTGGCATCCAATGTCTCAGAATCTGAGAGGAATGGTGATTTCTATCATTGATGTGAATAGGGTAAGTCTTTGTTTCTAATAAATACTTACAATTCTTTTCTTTCCTTACCCATGCAATTTCTAACCCCGTGAAGGGTTCTATGTAAGGTAGTTGGACATCCTTCGGTTGCAACTTGCCGAACTCAGGTAAGGTCTGGCTCATCCCACGAATTATTTGTTATCTTTAAATATGATACAGGTATTTCCCATTGAAGTTAATAATATTTGCAATTGGGTTTTGAAAGTATGCTATTATACAGTCAAGGTGCTTTCCTGGCTAATCTTTTGGGTCTCTGGCGATTATGTGCACTAACATTTTCTCAATTTCTGACAGGTTGGAAACGTACCATCCCGGATTCCTATGTTTGACACTTTGTGCTTTATGTTACTCGTTTACTCTGGTGAAAATCCTAGCTTGAATTTACAGTGCGCTTAATTATGTGAAGGACTGTTTTGGTGTTGCCACACTCCATAAATTTTACTAATGAACTATATTTATAATTTTCTAGGCCATGGGTCTCGTAAGTCAGTGGCTAAATTGATAGTTTGAATGTAAATAATACTTCTAAAGTATTTAAATCTTTTAGGGATAGAGAAGAGCCCTCTTAGCCTTATTTCGATTTGGGAAAATTATGCTACATGGTTTCTGAAATTTGTTAAGTTATATGCATATGTTTATTTTTGTGAAAACTTATAAATTCGTTACACAATTGAATATGTGTAAAGAGTTTGTCTCTAATACCTTGTTGCTGGAAGAATTATTGAGGTCCTCATAATGCTATAGAAATTTTGATGTAGGTTAACCCAATAATGCAATATAAATCAAAGCAAAATACTATAACCTACTTCTACTTTCATTTGCGGAGGCTTAAATATTGAGCTGAATAATATAACCAGAAGAAGAAGAATCAATGCAAAATACACTTGAAAATACTTCGGGGAGAGCCTCGACTAAAAACCCCACTATCTGTATTACCATACAAGGTGTAAATACATAGGAATTATACAAAGCCTTAGCTCTCATAGCTAGCTAGCTCTCAGTACAATCCTCACATATGCTCACAGGTAATCAAGACTTCTCAAAAGCCTTCTCCTATGCCCTCAAAGCCTCCTACTTCCTTGCACAGTTGCTCCTGGGTGATCCTCCTATTACTAAGTGGAAGACTCTCAATCAAGTGGAACACTGATCCTCCAAAACTGCGCTGATCCTCAAGGATGAATCTCTTCTACATGCATGAGTTTCCTTTATAGGCAAACATATGCAACTGATAGTACATTTTCCTAGACATTTAACTCAACTGGCTCTTTCTCATAATAGACATGCATGAGTTTTTGTTCACAGAATCTTCAGTTAACTGAGTAGCACTAGTTGCATGCATGCATGCATCAACTGACTGATAACTCTCTATTAGTTCCTCAAATAGTTTAGAACTAATTTAACTGGACTTAACTTAGTAAACTAAGTTAACTAATTACAACTCAAGTATAACTCAATCTTATCTCCTTGATTTAAGGAATAACTCAATCTTATCTCCTTAATTAAAGAGATCACTCTTGCATGACTTCAGAAAGACTTCTAACTTGAATTTCTCCAACTAATTAGCTTGAAATAAGTTAATTAATTATTTCCAAGTAGCTTTTAAGACTAAATTCGATATTAATTCACAATTTTAATTCATGAACAAGTTAAAATTGGAATATTATTGTTGCCATATTTCAACACTCCCTCTCAACAAGAAAGGGATTATCTTCCACCCCGATCTTGTCTCTATGGAACTCGAATTTACACTTTGACAATGCCTTTGTCAAAATGTCAGCATCTTGCTCCTCTATCGAAATATACTATAGCAACATGATCCTCCTTGCCACACAATATCTGAGATGATGATACCAGATGTCAATATGCTTGGACTTGTCATGAAATACTAGGATTCTCAGAGAGTTTGATACAACTCTGATTACCACAATAGGTCACAGTTGGATACATCCTCTGATCAAGCAAACCAACTAGGATTTTCTACATCCATACGGCCTCACGTGCTGCCTGACTTGCAAACACGTACTCTGCCTCTGTCAGGCTGAGTGCAACTGACGTCTGTATCCTGCTATACTATGAAATTGACGCTAACCCAAGGTTGAAAATCCCTCCTTATGTGCTCTTTTGGTTTGATGGAATCCTTGCCCAATCTGCATTAGTGAAACCCTATAGATTCACTCCCTCTGTCCATCTGTACCATAATCCATACTTAGATGTGCCTTTGAGGTATCTCAATACATGTTTTTCTACCTTCCAAAAAATCTTGTGGGTTGAACCATTGCTTGACTCAGCTGGTTCACGTCATAGCACAAATCTGGTCATGTGTTCACTAAGTACATTAGTGAACCCACAAGCTATGTGTACGCAGTAGCTTCCACTACTTCCCCTGAAGTAGCATCCTTCTTCTTCTAGTTACCTGCTAGAGGAGTCTACATGGGCTTGCACTTCTCCATGTGGAATCTCCTGAGTATCTCATTGGAATAATTTCCTTGAGATAGAAACAACTCCTCATCCTTCTGCCACAGTTCCATGCCAAGGAAGTAATGCATGAGACCCATGTCTGTCATCTCGAATTCTCTTGCAAGGTCCTCCTTGCAAAACATGACCAACTATTCATCACTAGTCAATATGAGATCATCAACGTAAAGAAAAATGCTCAACAACTTACCTTCCACCATGGTGTGGTACATGTTTGCATCCTCTTCACTCTTTGTGAAGCCCAACCTAGTGAAGTAGTTTGTTATCCAGGTGTACCAAGCATGAGGTGCTTGCTTCAGCCCATATAACACACTCTTGAGTCTGCACACATGCAACTCACGATCGAAGGTCTCAAAACCTTTAGGCTGCATCATGTACACCTCATCCTAAATCTCACCATTGGGGATGCAATCTTCACATCCATCTGATGGATCTTCCAACCCATCTGTGCTGATAGTGCCAACATGGATCTGATAGATGAGTACCTTGCGACATGAGAAAAAGTCTCATCATAGTCAATCCCCTCAACCTGTGACAATCCACGGGCAACAAATCTTTCCTTATACTTCTCCGCAATACCATCAGTAGCTTGCTTTACCTTGTAAAGCCAACAAGAACTCACAACTTACTTGTTCTCCAGACTTGGAACCACGTCGCAAACACTATTATGAACTATGGAGTCATACTCCTCCACCATAGCATCAATCGAAATTGGCTGCTGCACTGCTTCCTCAAAGGAAGATGCCTTGGTCTCAATACATTCCCCATCAAGGGCCATGTATCCAGTGCACGTCTCAGGTGACCTCCTATATCTATGCTGAGAAAATGGTGTTCCGACATTCTCTCTCGCATCCTGCAACAATCTGTCAATTTCTCTTGTGTGCTTTTATCCATCTCTGGGAGACTCCGCTTGAGTAGATGTCTCCACTCTTGGAACCTCTACATGTGGCTGCCTCGTATCAATCTGAGGCTCCTCCTCCTTGGGAACCAACAATTCCTCCACAGCTCGTAGTTGGAGCTCCCTCTCAAGGAAAACTCACATGGCCTTCTTCTCATCAAACTTGAGATCTCTACAACCACTGTCCTCCAACTAGTAGGCAAGTACACCCGATAGTTATGGGGTGTATTAGTGTACCCCACAAGTATCCCCGAATCTGTTCTCAGCTCAAGCTTCTTCTGTGCATCCTTTGTCACATGGCAATATACTGATGATCCAAAGATCATGAAGTAACCCACATCTGATCTCTTACCAGAGAAAGCTTCCTCTAGTGTCTTCATCCCAAGTATGCGATGCAGGCTTCTATTCTGTAAATAGATCGTTGTGTTGCATGCCTCTACCCATAAGTGAAGTGATAGGCCTTGGTCATGCGACATCGCTCGTGCTACCCCTACAATAGCTATGTTCTTCCTCTTGGCCACCCCATTCTACAGTGGGTTATGAGGTGCCGTAAACTCTCATTTAATTCCTTCCGCTGCATAGAAGTCCTTAAACTCTTGAGAGATATATTCTCCATCATTGTCGCTTCTCAAGGCCTTGATATTCTTCCCTGACTCTTTCTCGACCAAAGCTTTGAACTCACAAAACTTTGTGAAGGTTTTGTCCTTCTTCTACATGAAATAAATCCAGCATTTACGAGAATAGTCATCAATGAAATCAAATAATACCTTTGCTTTGTTTTGGATGCTGACAAGAATGGTCCACACACATCAGTATGAACTTGCTCTAAGATAGTCTTTGCTCGACTGTCTCGATCATGAAAGGAATACTTTGTGTACTTTCCCAAGGTACAACCTTTGCATGTGTCAAATTGCTCAAGTTTACCCTTGGGAAGTCCTGTAGATATCTGCTGCATTATCTTGAAAGCCCCATGATGCAAATGGATCAACCACCTGTGCCACAGCTCGCCAAAGTCTTAGCCATGCACCAATTCTACTTTTGTACTCAATGTTGCTGATCCAAATTGGATCCATAAAGATTGATTAACAGAGCCATGGCTATACCAGGTCGGGCTAGACTTCAAATAATTTAAAACAACGATTAAAAACACCTCCAAACCAATGGCAATGGCAACCAGCGTGAAACGACAAGGACTTCAATCAAAGCGCACTAATCGAGGCCCATGGAGACTGCGCAGGACATGAATTTAGCCCCTGGGAGGCCTGGATCGAGAAAAGGAGGAGGTTTTTAATCGCATCGCTGGATGAAAACCCTCAAAATGGGGAAGCCCCAAGCACTTGGTCATGTAGGAGCTAGAAAACTGTGGGAAAAATGGCTAAGTGCTAAAAGGCGGGACCCACTCTGAAAACCGACGGTATTGATCGGCGGCAACCCCAAATGGTAAGCAAAATTGGCGAGAATAGAGCAATCCCACTCAACGATTGATGCGTGGCAAGCAGAGGAGAGAGAAAACTACCGTTGATCGCACGCTAACAATCGAGCAAGTCAACAGCACAAAACATGCGTATGGCGTTGGAACTGGAGGTCCCAGATCTAACAGCTAAGATTGTACCCGATGGGGGAAGAAAAATCGATGGGGGATTTGTTAAGAAATTATTCAAAGAAAATAAATTAATATTGATATTTACTCAGATGAAAAATAACCAGTGATAAACACAACACATAAACACACATGTTTATCCAGGAAACCCCCAAATGCGGGGAAAAACCCAACCATACTGAAATTTCATTATCCTTGGCCAAAACCTTAGCCAATCCGACCAAGTGAGCCTTCACCACTCACCTCCAGGTCTTACATTACAATGAAGTCCTTCCAGCCTTTTATAAGCTCCATTACATATAATACCATGGGGAAAATACTATGGGTGCACAATACCATGTGCCCCAAAACCATAACTGTTTAACCTGGTCAACCTTCACTCTATCCCGAGTCAAGTTTACCTAACAATTCCCCCCTTAAACATGACTTGAGGTTCCTTGACTAACTCCAGCCAAACCTGCTAAGTGAGATAATCCCGCTCACTCTAGCTCTTACCCCCCTTAGAGTTTTTACCTAGGGTATTGTTAACCCGACATTCCACTATCACCTAGGTCTAACCCAGACTTTACCGATGATCACCGAGAGGTACACATGCTTTACCAGGTCTTACAGTAGTATGCCCATTTACATGCAATAATTTTGACTTCATTAATTTTTTTTTTTAGTTTATTGCTGCTACGATTTTGATCCATCCTCTCTCAATTTGATTTGCTCAAAAACTTCTATCAAACCGCTCCAACTGTGAGCCCAACGAGAACATCGTAGATTCCAGCACCAGTGGCCTCACGTAGCAGAAAACGAACAATTTTCGAAGCCGCATGAACAATTTTCTTCTGCTGACCAAAGGTATCTCTCAACCTTCTCTAAATAGTTGCATGAATCCTGCACAATTCGTCAGCATGTTCCAAACTGGTAAATATTGCAAATGCACTGCAATCCTTGGCAGTTACGACACTATCTTCCACACATTCTCCTCAAGGTTCTTCTGCATACGATTGTTCCACCATTATTTTCAGACCTAGATCTGTAAAAAAGGGTGCATTGATCTCATTCGGCACTATAAACCCATGGCATCAAAGAATCCCTTTGAAGCCAATATCTGGCTCCGATACCAATTGTTAAGAAAATTACTGCATAACATAAATAATTACCGAGAGGAATATATATAAAAGGAAATAACCAACAACAACCATAAACACATAAACACAAATGTTTATCCGGGAAAACTCCAAATCGGGGAAAACCCCAACCTAATAAGATCTTATTAGCATTGTCCAAAACCCTGGCCAATTCGACCAAGTGAGCCTTCACCACTCACCTCCAGGTCTTGCATTACAATGAAGTCCTTCCAGCCTTTTATAAGCTCCATTACATATAATACCATGGGCAAAATACTATGGGTGCATAATACCATGTGCCCCAAAACCATAATTGTTTAACCAAATTAACCTGGTCAACCTTGACTCTATCCCTAGTCAAGTTTACCTAACAGGATTAAGCCATAGTTTTAAAGATTTGATGTCCAATTGACTACCAAGGTGGTAGAACACCCATTCCACAACATAACATAAAAACTGAACTGACGAAGCCAATTGGCGCAACTGTAGGAGGACATGTGGCCACTCCCTGTGAGCTTGATGATGACGTCGAATAGGGAACTCCAAGTGAAGCTGTAGTAGGTGATTTGACAGGAAGTGGAAGAGGAATCGAACAGCCATGGGTACGAATGGACTTAAAGCCATGCACAGGTAAAAGTGGAAAGACAACCAGAACCCTAAGAGGAGGACGGAACGTAGAAGGGAAGAAAAAAGAGAAGAAAGATAGTGAAGCAACAATAGAATGGAAGACAGAGGGCCGAGCTAACCAAAGGCAGCATCGAGCACCAGAGGGCTTGAGGGATTCAAGCCATCGTAGAGAGGATCTGTCTGGATTGAGCACCACATCGGGCTCTCTCCATTATAGTCGAGAAGGTCACAGAGCTGGTAAGGAAAAGAGTTTGTGTACTCTAGTGGCTTGGGGCATCTAAGAACCACCTTGCCAAGCAAATTCTGTTTCAGGAGACTCACATTAAGCTCCTGCATTGTAATTCTCTACTACAAGACACGATAAAAGAAGGCCACCACTGAGAGCTAGACCGAAGATGCAGCACTATAGGATAGGGTGTATGATGAGCCCCAATTTTGGTACAATTTGGGCTCATTTTGGCCTATTTTACTTGCTCAAACCATTCATCTTTATTTGCTTATGCATGCATTTCTTAGTTTATTCATGTTGTTTGTAGGAAGAAGGTTAGACACTTTATCTACGTGACTAATGCATTATGATTCCAGGCTTTGGCATTAAAAAGGGAGCAAGAGACAACGAAAAAGGGGATAAGGAGACAATGAGGTGGCACTGTTGATTTTGTGGAGAGATGTCCACGGTCTTGGGACATTCCTCGTGATTCCCACCAAGAACTTCGAGCTCCAATCCATCTCCCCTCCGAGCTCAAGAAGCAGCCAGCTGTCCTACATGAACAACAGTCATAAACTATTCTACAAGAGCAGTAGTTATGACTGCCCTACAGCATCCGCAGTTAGACTCTAGTTGGACAGCCGAGCTCCTAAAATCAAGGGCACTCGGTGGATCATCGTTTTGTATAAATATGAACGCCTTAGCCTTAGATGGTTGTTGAAACTCTCGTATTGCTATTTTATTTTTGGAGCATAGCTCAGTTTCTGTTCCTTGTTGTAAGCCAATTTGGCACGACATCAGATTATGAATAAAGAAGGCAGTTTGTGATCTATTTCTGAGTTTTCTTAGGAGACTATAGCTCTCAGGTTAGGGCCCAACCTGAGAGCCATAGATCCCCTCTGCTGTAGTATTGTTTCCATTTCATTTCCAGCACTTTACGTTTTCGTTTCCACATGCAATTCGAATGACAGTTTGATGATTTGATTTTCTTATGAGTAGGATAGGTTTTGCTTATGGTACAATTGATTCCACTTGCTTAGCGTAGTAGAGGATATATAACATCCATTGGAGCTCCAGCAAAAATGGTTGTTAAGGCTCACTGCCATCTCTCTTGAAGATTAGGGTGCAGTCCATAACTAGCCAACAAAAACACGCATTACTTACTTGATGATTGCTGCAATACAGT
>APFE031618350.1:0-24085 GCA_000404065.3 Pinus taeda | reverse complement strand
AAAAAAAACAAACAATACAGTAATAAAATTATGAATATAGTAATAAGATGAATTAAAATTATTGTAACATAATAGTAAAACATAAAAAATAAAACAAACATAATAGTAATATGAATTAAAATTATTAATATAGTAATAAGGTGAATTAAATAATGATAATGATTAGTATAATAGTGTTACAAAATAGTGTAACATAATAGTAAAATATAAAACGTAAAATAAACAAACAGTACAGTAGTAACATGAAATAAAATTATTAATATAGCAATAACATGAATTAAATAATTATAATAATTAGTATAATAGTCTTACAAAATAGTAAAAAATAAAACATAAATAGCATTACAAAATAGTGTTACAATATAGTCAAACATAGAACATAAGTAGTGTTACAAAATAGTAAAACATAAAACATAAAACAAACAAACAAACAATATAGTATTTTTTTCGGAATCGATGCTAATTCTATTAAGATAAAAGAAAAGAGTATTTACAGTGAGGGCGATACCTCAGAGGGTCAGTGTCCTGACCCTTGACATCTAAACTGAGAACCAGAAAGAGAGCTCTGTGCTTGTAGGTGAAGACAATTGAACCAAGCAACAGAGGAAAAAATCTTACAAAAGAGCTTCTTGCCTGCAATGGGTGCCAGGCAGAGGAAGCTGACCATAGATTGCAGAAACCGTTACAAAAAAGCTACTTGCTTGCAGAGTATGCCAAGTAGAGGAAGCTATCTTCCAAGAGATTTCAGCATGATATAAGTGCGGGAGATACAGCACAAGAATACATGGACTGAGGCCGGCCTCAGCGCTACAATCGAGATAACCGAGATCTAGAGAGAAATAAACTGAGAGGATGCGAGGATTGACCAAAACCTGTAGTAAATTCATTACTTCACTGAAGAAAATTTACTTTCCCGAGCTCTGGGGGTCTGGGCGACTTGTGCTTAGCAAATTTGGAACTTCTGGCAGAGAATCCGTTTTGTCTTCTGGAATGCCTTCGCCTGTGCCTTCAACGGACTGCGTGATCAGGTGCATGATGTTGAAGGTGCGCTGAACCGGACCGCAGGCCACCACTTCGTCTTCCTCGATGATAGGTGTGCCAAAGACCTCAGCACTCTTCGGCGAGTCCTCCTGCATGTTAGTGGCTGAAGGGCAGTGGTGAGACTCAGGGCCATGGGAGATGCTAGCTTTTGGAGATGGGTTTGAGGAATTGGAAGGGTCGACAGGCTCATCAACATCCTCTGTAACCATAATTGTCGTGGTAAAGGTAATTACCAGCTGGTGGAGGCGGCTTCGGAAGGTAAATCTGGAAGTCTGGAAGGATGAGTTTGGAGCAGGCCTGGAAGGGGAAGGCGGAGGGGAAGACGGGGAAGCTGAGGAGATGGGGATAACCAGCGGCGAGGGGGATGAGCGAGTGCGACCTCGAGAAGCCAAAGAGCCTCCTCTCCGAGGCACTCCTCTATTGCACGACATGGCGATTGCAGAATTCGGACAGCGAGATCTCGCCAAAGTGCCAATGGCGGAATGGGGAATAGCAGGCTCGAGCAGATCGACCACGGGCAAATCCGAATCAATGGCAAACTGGTGGAAGGATTGATTGAGAGAATGTCTGCAATGGGTAGTAGGGAGGGCCATTTTATGGTGGGTTTCCTCCTGGTTCGAGGCGCTGGGGAGCTTAATGGCATTTGCAGGCGAATGAATGTCGTTAATGGCTGAAAGGACCAGAGCAGGAGGTGATGGCGAGCTGCATTGAATGACATTCATCGCGATCCGGGAGCTATTAACCTCGTCCATGTCTGGCCAGATGCCATTCCAGCTGCCTGACGTCGGGCATGTCCGGGCGTGAGGTGGCAGCATGTCATGATCACTCGGATCCGGGGAGGTGGTCTTCCAGGGTGGCTTATCTTTTTCCACTAGTTGGGTATAATTTCTGAGCTGTTCCTCTGTGCCAATGGTGAGAGTAACAGCTGAGAATGAATCCTTGTTGGTTTCCACTCCAAAATTTGCTAAGAAGTCTGCTAGCTAATTTCCTTCACGAACTATATGCTGGAACGAGATAGCCTGATGCCTAGTAAGCCAATGTTGAATGAGTTCCAGTCTGTGCGCCATTCTCCAACTTTTGCTGACTTTATGAACAGGAGCACCCTGAGATAGATGCTTGCCCATGTTGATGATTATCTGGGAGTCGCCTTCGATAATTAGAGGGAAGAATGAATGCCTTTCAGCATGGTTGAGACCTTGCCATAGTCCCTCAAGCTCCGCCAAATTATTTGTGTCCCAACCGTTAGTGCCACAGTAGATGAGGAGCGGATTTCTGGAATGATCTCTGAAGACTCCTCCATAACCTGAGATTCCAGGGTTTCCCTTAGAAGCCCCATCGAAGTTGAGCTGGAAGGAGTTGGGCGGGGGGGAATCCAAGTTTTGTTCTTGTCTTGCCTGATGGAGCTAGTGCTTTTGGATCCTGTTGGTTGAGATAGGGAAATTTGCCAGTTGTCCCATATGGATTTTTATCTGGAGGTTGAAGGGAAGTCTTCAGCAGTCCAGGTATGAATGGAGAGCGATTCTTTGAGATTCCTGAGGAGGATGCTCCAGAGCTGATCCAGTGATTGGCTTTGATTCTTGAAGATGCGCCGGTTTCTCTCTTTCCAGAGATTCCATGAAATGAACCCGGGAAGGAGTTGCCAGAGAGTGTTAAGGATCCTGCTTTGATACGGGGTTTGAGGCCAATTGCGCAGGGTCGCTTTGAGATCGCCTTGAGCCCTATAATCCTTTTGGCTTCTGAAGACCGCTTTGCCCCATAGTTGTCTTGCCAGATTGCATTGAAATAGCAGGTGGATTGTTGTTTCTTCCTCAGCTCGGCAGTTGAGACATATTGATGGCCCTGAGAAGCTTCTTTTGCGCAAGTTATCCCATGTGAGAATCCTATTGTGAGATAACAACCATAAGAAAGTGGATATCTTGGGCCAAAGATGAGAATTCCAGATTTGATTCCAGAGTTTCTCTTTGGTGATTTTGTCCGAATTATGATGTTGTAAGCTTCTTTTGTTGAGTAGTTCCTTTTTCTTCATAGCCCCACCGTAGCTGGTCCTGACCCTCATTTATATTTATCTGTCTTTTTTGAAGCTCTCTGTCTAGAGCTTGAATACAAGCTACGTTACCACTGTCTCCAAGGATTTGCTCTTCTTTTTGCCATTGTCTGCCTTTTTGGTTGTTGGAGGGGTTCCAGTATCTATTGACTGTTTCTGGTTGTTGAGGGCGTTGATGGGTAGGTGGGAGGCCTTCAATGATATTCCGGAGCTTAGGGAATTGCTGCCAGGAGTCATCCCAGAATCTGGCAGTATTCCCATTTTTTATTTCCCAGAAACAGTGCTGTTGAATAAGATGTCTGTGTTGAATGGCTGCATTCCATATGATAGAACCTTCACTTTGCTCTGTCATGCGAATTCTGTCCTCAATAGGTTTGTTGCTGGCATATTTAGCAGTCCATAGGGAGGCCCATGGAGTGTTGGGGTAGGCAAGCCATCGCCACCATAGTTTGGCTCCCATGACTGTGTTATTGAGAGCTGGATCTCTGAGTCCAATGCCTCCTGACATCTTGGGAAGACATACCTTGTCCCATTTAACCAAAGCCCATTTGCGGTTTTTGCCTGAGCTGCCCCAGAGGAAATTGTGCTTGAGATTTCTTATTGCTTTTATAACCCATTTTGGAGCTGCCAAGAGTGTAAACAGGTAAAGAGGTAAAGATTGTAAAATAGCTTTGATGAGTATAATTCTGCTTGCCATGTTTAGGGCACGATGGGTCCAGAGGGAGAGCTTGGCCTCAAAGTTGTCCAACAGATCAGTCCAAGGGGCTTTCCCTGATTTTAAATTCTTGACTGCTAGATCTACCTCATTAAGCTGGATTGGTTGGAGGAGGAGGTGATTGTGATCAGGAGTGATAAGCTTGGGGATGAGGGGAAGGATTTTTTCAATCGCTGGAAGCCTGTCCACATTCGGTTCCTGATGAACTTTTTGAAAGTAGCTGAGAAAATTTTCTTCAATTCCTTCATGAGTTTCCACTCGTTCTCCTTGCTCGTTTTGGATGTGGGAGATCAGGTTGTGCATTCTACGCTGCACAGTGGTATTGTGGAAGAACTTGGTATTCTTCTCTCCTTCCCTTAGCCATTTGATGCGAGACTTCTGCCTCCATAGGATTTCCTCTTGTTGGGCTCTGCTCTGTAATTGATCCTCTATCCTCTGTTCCTGTTGAGTTAGGGCATTAGTTCGGCCTTCAGTCATGATCCAGTTCTGTATGTGTTTCATTTCCTGATTGAGCATAGCTTGTGCAGCGAAGATGTTGCCAAATATTTTTTGATTCCACTGTTTGATGTCCTTTTTGAGGGATTGGAGTTTCTTTTGGAACCATGCCATTTTAGATTTTTCTGAGGGCTGATAGTTGATCCAGGATTGTTTGACAAAATCCCTGAACTCAAGGTGAGTCAACCAAAAAGATTCAAATCGAAAGGGGCATTTATTAGTGTTACCTGGCCTCTGCCATTGAAGTTCAATAGGCCAATGATCCGAACCTGATATAGGCAGTATGGAAGAGATTATATACCCGCCTAGATAAGGAGCATTGTCAGAAATGAGGAAGCGATCTAACCTGGAAGCTATTTGATGGATGCCTTCCCTTTTGTTGGTCCATGTGAAGATGCCATTGTTTGAAGGTAGATCGATTAGCTAGTTTGATCTCACAAAGTCTTTGAGGAGTTGCCCATCACGGATGCCAGTATCCCTTCCACCTTGCCGTTCTTCAGTTCTTGTTATCATGTTGAAGTCCCCACCTGCTATCCAGAGAGGGTATTGCCTGTTGGAGTTGAGAGCTGTGAGGTGGTCCAGTACTTCTGCTTTTAGTTGAGGATCTTGCGGGAAGTAAACATTGGTAATATGTCCATGAGTATTGGTTCCAAGTAAATGAAATGTTGCTTGTATGAAATGCTTGTTGGCATGAATGTTACTAAGCTGTAAGATTCTGGAGTCCCAGAGGATTGCTAGGCCTCCCGAAGCTCCTCGCGCATCTACTGTTGAGATTTGCCCTCTTGGCCAGACTTTTTTAGCTATTTTGGCCAGAAATGTCATATTACACTTGGTTTCTTGCATAAAGAGAATGTTTGGTTTCTCCTGCATGAGCATGCTTTTTAAGGGTCGACCTTTCCTCGGGCTGTTGAGCCCTCTTATATTCCAGGAGATGAGCTTCATTGAGACTGGTGGGGGTGGATGTTGTAGAACTTGGTTAGCTTTGGATATCGACCTGATTCTACGAGCACTTCTCCTATCTTGATGGTTTTTTCCAGGGTGGTTTTCCAACCTCTTTTTTTGCTATCTTTTATGATGAATTTCCCATCCCATTGGCTTCCTATTTGAACCCCAAGAGAATGTTTCTTGTGCGCTTTTTGCAGAACTTTTTCCAGTTTGTCTAGTTTCCTTTGAGGTATCTTATCAAAATTCCCAGTTTTACAGGCGAGTTCCAAAGTAAGTATGTCTAGATCGCCTATATCCACATTCTCAGGGTCTTCTTCCATTAACTATACTCCTGAAGGATCTGCTTCGGCTTCGTTGGCTTGTTGTTTGCTTGATTCGGGGATCTCAGTTTCCATTGCCCGGAGGCCATCAACTTGAGGATCTGGAAGCATTGTCTGGCTTTTATCAGGCAGAGGGTCTTGAGTCGGAGGAGGAGGGCCTTCCGGGAGCTTTCGAACCAGGGTTTTGAGCTTTTGCATTTCCTGGTCCTGATCTTGCTCTTCCAGATTCACTAGGGTTTCAAAGCTATTGGAGTTGGGCGATTTAGATTTGTTAGCCAGATCGGATTTTGCATTGGCTGATGGTTTTTTGCTGCTTCTCCTGCGGTTGACAACTTTTGTGAAGCCATCTGGTTCATTCTTGTCTGCTTGGGTGCTTTCAGCTGTGATTTTATTAAGAGGGCAGTCCCTGAATAAATGCCCGAGTTGGTGGCATTTCCGGCATCTAAATGGAACATGCTCGTAGTCAATCATTTGAATCCATTCAGAGTCTTCGTGTCGGATTCTTACCTTGTCTAGCAGGGGTTGTTTGAGATCCATGTAGACACAGATGCGCGCATAGGACGTAAATCTGCAAAACTTGGTGTCTTCCGCCACTTTAATGAATTCTCCTAGCTAGTTTCCGATTTCCTTCAGAGATGATTCTTCCCAGTATTCCCAAGGTAGAGAGTAGAGCCTGATCCAGACTGGCGCACAGCTGAGGTCTTCCTTGTCTGGGTTGAATCTTTCGATCCAGCCTCTCAGATATAGGCCTGCAGCATTAAAGAAATAAGGTCCTCCATCTACTACTTTGTTGCGGTCCTCCAGACAGTTGAAGACCACGGTGAAAAAGCCTTTGGGTCCAATGTGCAGGGAAATGTGGCCTTTAGGAGCCCATTTCGCCTTGATCCAGCTACTGAGAGCTCTTTCCGTAGGCCAGATCCCGATAAACTTGCCAATAAGAGCATGGTCTCGCATATATTGTATTCGGGAGTTTATTCTGTGGCTGGGAAAGTCCACAGTTGGCATTGTGGCAGCGACCAGTTTGCAGGTGGCCGATCTAACTGTGGAACCCTCTTCCTGACTTGTGCAGTCGTCCTTGCCATTCTTCCTGTCCTGAGAAATGTCATTATGGTTTGGAACTCAGTCGTTCTCTTTTCCTTTCTGTCTAGAATCGTCAGGGTTTGGGGGAGGGGCAGAGGCCCCTCCCTTCATGGGCGTCATGGTGATGGCTAACAGTGGCGTGAGTTTGTCTGTTACTGAATGCTATCTGCAGAGGACAGAGAGCAGATGGCAGAGCTTTGCAGACCTGCCGTGGCAGTCTGCGCAAAGCCCAGCGGGAGGGTCACCGAAACCCTAAACTCTCTCCACCATAGCTAACCAGCGCTCCATCGTCCAGTCTCCAGGTCCCCAACAAACAATATAGTATTAACATGAATTGAAATTATTAATATATCAGTAACATGAATTAAATAATGATAATGATTAGTATAATAGTGTTACAAAATAGTAAAACATAAAACATAAAAAGAAACAAACAACATAGTAAAAACAATTATTAAATAATAATAATGATTAGTGTAATAGTGTCACAAAATAGTAAAACATAAAACATAAAAAAAACAAACTGTATAGTAATAACATGAATTAAAATTATTAATATAGTAATAACATGAGTTAAATAATGATAATGATTAGTATAATAGTGTTACAAAATAGTAAAACATAAAACATAAAACAAACAAACAATATAGTAATAACATGAATTAAGTAGTGATAGTGATTAATATAATAGTGATACAAAATAGTAAAACAGAAAAGAAATAAACAATATAGTAATAACATGAATTAAATAATGAAAATGATTAGTATAATAGTGTTACAAATAATAAAACATAAAACAAACAAACAATATAGCAATCACATGAATTAAATAATTATAATGATTAGTATAAGTGTTACAAAACAGTAAAACAAACAAACATAAAACAAACAAGCAATATAGTAATAAGATGAATTTAGATTATTAATATAGTAATAACATGGATTAAAATTTTTAATATCGTATAATAGTGTTACTAATTATAATTGTTAGTATAAAAGTGTTACAATATAGTAAAACATGAGTTAAAATTATTAATATATTAATAACATGAATTAATAATTATAATGATTAGTATGATAGTGTTACAAAGTAGTTTTTCAATATAGTAAACATAAAACATAAATAGTGTTACAAAATAGTAAAACATAAAACACACAATATAGAATAACGTGAATTTTAAAATTATTAATATAGTAAAACAATGAATTTAAATAATGATAATGATTAATATAATAGTGTTAGCATAATAGTAAAACATAAAAACATAAAACAAACAAACAATATTGTAGTAACATGAATTAAAATTATTAATATAGTAAAAACATGAATTAAATAATTATAATGATTAGTATAATAATCTTACAAAATAGTGTTAAAAAATAGTAAAACATAAAACATAAATATTGTTACAAAATGATATTAATATAGTAGTAACATGAATTAAATAATTATAGTGATTAGTATAATAGTGTTACAAAATAGTGTTACATAATAGTAAAACATAAAACATAAAACAAACAAACAATATAGTGGTAACGTGAATAAAAATTATTAATATAGTAATAACATGAATTAAATAATGATAATGATTAGCATAATAGTGTTACAATATAGTAAAATGGAAGCATAAAACAAACAAAAAATATAGTGATGATGATAGTGGTTAACCTCCGTTGAGACCAAAGATTAGTCTATCGGACCTAAAGAAATAAATTATTTATTTTGATTTAAATTTTATTCTTATGGTCAAAGAGTTTAGAGAGAAGCCTCCCGAGCTCACTATAATTTTGACATTGTAAAAGGCTAGGAATGTCAGTATTGTAACAAAGATTGTGAAACTAGGATCTAATGTGGTTGTACGCGGGGCACTCTTAGAGGAAGTGGTTTTCATCCACGATGTTCCTATTGTCACATATATGGCAGATCCTTTCCATCCATGGAATTTTAGGAACTGCCCAATGACATGTTTCACTATGGACCTCATGAGAATTCGTTCTAATCTTTGCTATATTAATTTTCTTCTTTGAGCTTGTTAAAATAGAGAGTTATTTTTTATCTTCTAGGGTGGGGTTAATGACCTTCTTATAATAACTTAATTTTCTTTTACCCACTAAATCTTTTTCACGCCACTTTTTTCTTTGAACTTAGATGTAAAAATATCTTTAATGTTATTTATGTTATCTAATGCATCATTCTCGTTGATCTCCTAATAGTTTAACAAGGCCCTTGTGTCTTTATGCCACCCCAAATTACGTCATAGGTGGTTTTGGCCGGAATTTGAAGCTATCTTAGGAAGTCTATGATCATCTATGTTATTGAGTTTGTTCTTGTACAATATAAACCTAATCATAGCTAGGCTCTCAATAGGGGAAAGACCTACTTCTATAAGGAGAATAGGATAGTGTTGGGTCCCTATAATACTAGTGATTACCCCATTACTATTGTAGTTGTATCCCTTATTAATATCGTTGTACCCTTGTTGTCCCCATATTGTTATTATTGTGCCCCATAGAATCCCTATATTGTTATTTTTGTGGATTTATATTATTATTGTTAGGTCGGTCGGGTTATATTGTGACTCCTTAGACTCGGATATATGGAAGGGAGGTTTTGTCATTTGAATCATCCAAGAATTTTTCATTTATGTGATGTAAAGGAGGTTTCCCCCTTGAAGAGGCTGAATTCTAAGGAGTTGATCTATCTTTTCTATCTTTTTCTTGAGTTGGTTTCATAACATTTGGTATCAGAGCTTTGGATTCGAGGGCTTCTCTCCTCCAAATAGGTCATCGTGGCATTTTCGCTATAATGTTTTTCTTTGATGTTTCAGAAGATAAGAAAACCCATTTGAGAAGAGATCACGCTGAATCTCGGGTCTGAATTTTAGAGCTTTTCGCGCTATATTTGCGGAGATATGATCTGAGGAATTTGGTCTTTTCACAGACTCTTGAATTACACTGCAAATAGGTGACCTAGGTAAAATCGTCATAACTTTCTCTCTGAGCATCGGAGTGAAATTTTGTAAGAAGGTATAGAAAGAGGATGGACTATAGTTTCTTATATATATTTTTCGGAGCCAAAGGCCAAAACAGTGACTCGTGGCACGTCATACAAGTTCGCTCTACTGAACTAGTATATAATCAGGTCACTGTGGGAGATTTCGTATAACTCTTCCTTGGAGAATCCAATTTGGATCACACTGGTGGCATTGGAAATAGGACACATAGGGCTACTGTAGGTCGCAATTTCAGAACTGGATGATCCAAAAGTACAGAGATACATCAGAGACAATATCGAGCTCCTACAAAGTGAAAAAAATGTGTAGATTTTTTTAAATTTTTGCTTAAGTTTGGTTTGAAAATTTATTTGGAAGGAATTCAAGGGGCATAGTAGAGCATTATTATCGGTAACTGATGCCCTGAGGAAAGAAAATGCAAACACCTAGTAAGCGACCTAAAAGCTCTAGCATGACTCATGCAGAAGAGGAAGAAATGCTACATGATATATCAAAATTACAAGACCAAGTGCAACAAAGGTCACTCTCACAAAAGCTAATATAAGCTAAGATAAAGGGCATGGAAGCTAACATGGATGATTTGAAGATAGATTTGAAGACAGATTTGAAGACTAACATGGTAGATTTGAAGACAGATTTGACAAATTTTCTATAAGAAATACTTACTAATGGTGAAAAGGTAGTAAAGGAAAGTCATGGTCTGAACAAAAGAAATGTTAATTATGATTTCATACACTCTAATGTGGGATCGAAGACCCACCATATTCCAAAAATCGATATGAGGAAGTTTGATGGCAATGATCCCGCAACATGGATATTATAGATGGAGCAATTTTTTGATCTTAATAATATGCAAAACACACAAAATGTACATATTGAAACTTTATATTTGGAACCAAATCATTTTGTATGGTATCAATCGCTTTACTATTGTAAACAAATTATCACTTGGGAAATTTTTACGGAAGAATTTATAGCACATTATGAGGATACAGAAAGCAACACTTTTTTTAGCTAATTGATAAGTCTCAAACAAAAGGGTTCAATAATGGAGCACAATGAGGAGTACCAAAAATTGAACATAAGGGTAAAAAATATTCCAGACGAGCATAGGATTTATGTGTTCATAGGGAATTTAAAGGATAATATCCAACATGATGTTAGCCTTCGGGAACCTGACTCATTAGTATAAGAGTGTTACAGGATAGTGTTACAAAATAGTGTTACAATATAATAAAACATAAAACAAACAAACAATATAGAAGTAACATGAATTAAAATTATTAATATAGTAATAATAGGAATTAAAAAATTATAATGACTAGTATAATAGTGTTACAAAATAGTGTTACAATCTAGTAAAACATAAAACAAACAAACAATATAGTAATAACATGAATTAAATAATGATCATGATTAGTATAATAGTGTTACAAAATAGTAAAACATAAAACAAACAAGCAATATAGTAATAACTTGAATTGAAATTATTAATATAGTTATAGCATGAATTAAATAATGATAATGGTTAGTATACTAGTTTTACAAAATAGTGTTACAAAATAGTAAAACATAAACAAACAAATAAATAAACAATATAGTAATAACATGAATTAAAATTATTAATATAATAATAACATGAATTAAATAATGATAATGATTAGTGTAATAGTGTTACAAAATATTAAAACATAAAACATAAAACAAACAAACAATATAATAATAAGATGAATTAAATAATGATAATGATTAGTATTATAGTGTTACAAAATAGTAAAACATAAAACATAAAACGAACAAATAGTATAGTAATAACATGAATTAAATAATGATAATGATTAGTATAAGAGTGTTACAAAATAATAAAACATAAAACATAAAACATAAAACATAAAACAAACAAAAAATATAGTAATAACGCGAATTAAATAATAACAATGATTAGTATAATAGTGTTACAAAATAGTAAAATATGAAACATAAAACAAACAAACAATATAGTAATAACATGAATGAAATAATTATAATGATTAGTACAATAGCGTTACAATATAGTAAAACATAAAACATAAAACAAACAAATAATATAGTAGTAACATGAATTAAATAATTATAATTATTAGTATAATAATCTTACAAAATATTGTTAAAAAATAATAAAACATAAAACATAAATATTGTTACAAAATAGTGTTGCAATATAGTAAAACATAAAACATAAAACAAACAAACAATATATTAATAACATGAATTAAAGTTATTAATATAATAATAACATGAATTAAATAATGATAATGATTAGTATAACAGTGTTACAAAATAGTAAAACAAAAAACAAGAACATGAATTAAAATTATTAATATAGTAATAACATGAATTAAATAATTATTAATATATTAATAAAATGAATAAAATGATGATAATCATTAGTATAATATGGTTACAAAACAGTGTTACGATATAGTAAAACATAAAACATAAAACAAATGAACAACATAGCAATAACATGAATTAAAATTATTGTTATAGTAATAACATGAATTAAATAATGATAATGATTAGAATAATAGTGTTACAGAATAGTGTAACACAATAGTAAAACACAAAACATAAAACAAACAAACAATATAGTAGTAACATGAATTAAAATAATTAATATAGTAATAACATGAATTAGGTAATTATAGTGATTAGTATAATAGTCCTACAAAATATTGTTACAAAATAGTAAAACATAAAACACAAAACAAATAAACAATATATTAATAACATGAATTAAATAATGATAATGATTAGTATAATAGTGTTGCAAAATAGTAAAACATAAAACAAGAAACAAAAAAACAATATAGCAATGATGCAGGAGCATCTAGCCCATTTCCATTTATAAATATGGAATAAAGAAGGGGTGTGATTATTTTAAGTATTTTGTTACAAAATAGGGAGTGTTTTAGGCATAAAAGCAATAGATGGGGATAAGGAAGACTTTTCTATTTTAGAACAGGGAAAAAGATGGAAAAAAGCCTCAAGATGCTTTTGCCATGTGTATGCATTGCATGTAGACTCTTAGAGGTTTTAGTTGAGTGATTTTAGGATTTTTTTTATCATGTCAAGTTTTATAAATAATTTAGCCTCAAGGACATAGAAGATCAGAGAGAGGGGGAGAGAGTGAGGATGAAGAATGAGAGGCCATGAATAGGCCATGAGTTCTCTTGTAAATATTTTATTTCTTAATTAATTAATTTAGTGATTTTGTGTGCATATGTATTGTCTGGAATCTCAGAAATTATATGGTTCGATTTATGGATTGGTGTATATTTTTCTATAATTGAGTTTTGTATTGTTGAGGCATGGTTGAATTACAGTTAAATGTTGAGATGCGTGTTTATAAGCACATTGGTGAAAGATTCTGGGTTTTGCAGGGTTGACCTGGCATCAAGTGGTATCAGAGCCTGGCTCTGTTTTCATTGAAGAATGATTGTTTTGTTTTGTTGAAGAATTGAAGTGTATTTTTGATTGAAAGGAAGATCAGATCTGATGTGCAAACTACACAGTGAAGAAGATTGCAGAAGTGGAAAGAAGACAAGATCATGCAAGATCTTAAAGGTGAGATGAAGTTTTGATTTGAAGTTTATGAATTGAAGTTTATGGTTGCAGAGGAGTGGCAGTGAACCTGAAGAATCCAATAAAGAATTGGATAGGGAGGACAACTGAAGTGTTCTCAAGAGAAAGTGGGAGATTGCAGAAGCCTAGAAGGAGCAAAGGTGTTTCTCAGGAAGAGGTTCCAGACGGAGGAACTGTGCTTACCAAAAGACTAAGTGAAGAGAGCTTAGTGAGGTAAGATTGCAGCCAGGAGGACTAGCTGTTGCAGAGGCTTATTCTAAAGGAGCTCGTGAAGAAAGAACGAGAAGAAGATGACTACTAATAGTCATAGCAGAGGTTCAGGAAAAAGCCACAATAGAGGACATAAGAAAGAGGATGCCAATGTAAATGGCAAGAAGATGAGTCAAGAGGAAGTTGAAATGGAACAAGGAGAATTTCTGAGAGATAGTGAAGAGGAAGACTTGAAGACTGAAACTTCAAGTAAGACCAAAGGGTCACATGGTTTTAAATCTGACAATTTGTGTATGTTTGCAGGTGAAAGACAATTGGTTGATATTTTCATGAAGAAGGAATCTAGTCAGAATGTTGGACCAGCTCATGATTGGTCAAGAGTCGTTGAAGGTATAAATGGTTATGTGAAGTTTCCAAAATCTACGCCTAATGAAGTTATTGAATTATACAGGAAAATAGATCTTCAGAGAAGAGAACTAGAGAGACAGAGAACTCATGCACAGGTAAATTTGCTGAGGAAACAAGACAAGGAAGTTTTCATGAAGGACAGTCATGAAGCAGAAGATGGTAAGAAGGTGAGACTAGCTGACAGTCTCATGATGAATACAAATCAACATGTTGAAATATTTCCAGAGAAAGCTGAGGAGAAAGCCAATGAAAAATTTTTGGGTCCTGAAAAAGACTTGAAGCTACAGAGAGAAAAGTTCGTGATTGAATCTACAAATAAGACCAGTGGGTCTTGTGATTTTAATGCTAACAATTTGATTGTGTTTACAGGTGATGAGCCAAAGTATGTTGCAGAGGGACAGGAAGTTTGGGAGGTAGCAACATCTATGGCGGCAGCTGAGTTAACAAAAATTGGGAATAGAAACAGCAAGCCGGACATAGAAATTGAAGAAATATGGCAGCTGATGATGCAACAATCAAATTGGAGGAAAATAGAAATAGCAGCAAGCAAGATCAATCAGAACTTGAACCTGATTGACAGAAAGAAGAAGATGGAGTAAAGGACAACAGAAATGCAGCGACAGCAAAGGAATAAAGCATTTGGATGGTTGCATAACAAAGTATGGGATCCAGGCACATGATCAGGAGATCATGATTAGTTTTAAGATTGGGTGTATGATGCAGGAGCATCAAGCCCGTTTCCATTTATAAATATAGAATAAAGAAGGGGTGTGATTATTTTAAGTATTTTGTTATACAATAGGGAGTGTTTTAGGCATAAAAGCAATAGATGGGGATAAGGAAGACTTTTCTATTTTAGAACAGGGAAAAAGATGGGAAAAAGCCTCAAGATGCTTTTTCCATGTGTATGCATTGCATGAAGACTCTTAGAGGTTTTAGTTGAGTGATTTTAGGATTTTTTTTATCATGTTAAGTTTTATAATTAATTTAGCCTCAAGGACATAGAAGATCAGAGAGAGGGGGAGAGAGTGAGGATGAAGAATGAGAGGCCATGAATAGGCCATGAGTTCTCTTGTAAATATTTTATTTCTTAATTAATTAATTCAGTGATTTTGTTTGCATATGTATTGTCTGGAATCTCAGAAATTATATGGTTCGATTTATGGATTGGTGTATATTTTTCTATAATTGAGTTTTGTATTGTTGAGGCATGGTTGAATTACAGTTAAATGTTGAGATGCGTGTTTATAAGCACATTAGTGAAAGATTCTGGGTTTTGTAGGGTTGACCTTGCATCAAGCAATAACACGAATTAAAATAATGATAATGATTAGTATAATAGTGTTACGATATAGTAAAACATAAAACATAAAAGAAACAAACAATATAGTAGTAGCATGAATTAAAATTATTAGTATAGTAATAACATGAATTAAATAATGTTAGTGATTACTATAATAGTGTTACAATATAGTAAAACATAAGACAAACAAGCAATATAGTAATAACATGAATTAAAAATATTAATATAGTAATAACATGAATTAAATAATGATAATGATTAGTATAATAGTGTTACAATATAGTAAAAAGGAAAGCACAAAGTAAGAAAACAATATAGTGATGATGATAGTGGTTAACATCCGCTGAGACCAAAGATTGGTCTATCAGACCTAAAGAAATAAATTATTTATTTTGATTTAAGGTTTTATTCTTATTCTCAAAGAGCTTGGAGAGAAGCCTCCCGAGCTCACTATAATTTTGACATTGTAAAAGGCTAGGAATGTCAGTATTGTAACAAAGATTGTGAAACTGGGATCTAATGTGGCTGTATGTGGGGCACTCTAAGAGGAAGTGGTTTTCATCCTCGATGTTCCTATTCTCACATATATGGTAGATCCTTTCCATCGATGGAATTTTAGGAACTGCCCAATGACATGTTTCACTATGGAGCTCATGAGAATTCATTCTAATCTTTGCTATATTAATTTTCTCCTTTGAGCTTGTTAAAATAGAGAGTTATTTCTGATCTTCTAGGGTGGGGTTAATGACCTTCTTATAATAACTTAATTTTCTTTTACCCACTAAATCTTTCTCACACCACTTTTGTCTTTGAACTTAGATGTAAAAATATCTTTAATGTTATTTACGTCTTCTAATGCATCATTCTCATTGATCTCCCAATAGTTTAACAAGGCCCTTGTGTCTTTATGCCACCCCCAATTAAGCCTTAGGTGGTTTTGGCCGGAATTTAAGGATAGCTTAGGAAGTATATTATCATCTATGTTATTCAGTTTGTGCTTGTACAATAGAAACCTAATCATAGCTAGGCTCTCAATAGGGGAAAGACCTACTTCTATAAGGAGAATAGGATAGTGTTGGGTCCCCATAATACTAGTGATTACCCCATTACTATTGTAGTTGTATCCCTTATTAATATTTTTGTGCCCGTGTCGTCCCCATATTGTTATTATTTTGCCCCATAGAATCCCTCTATTGTTATTTTTTTGGCTTTATATTATTATTGTTAGGTCGGCTAGGTTATATTGTGACTCCTTAGAATCCTATATATAGAAAGGAGGTTTTGTCATTTGAATCATCCAAGAATTGTTCATTTATGTATGTAAAGGAGGTTTCCCCCTCGAAGAGGCTGAATTCTAAGGCGTTGATCTATCCTTTCAATCTTTTTCTTGAGCTGGTTTCATAACATTTGGTATCAAAGCTTTGGATTCTAGGGCTTCGCTGCTCCAAATAGGTCATCGTGGCATTTTCGTTATAATGTTTTTTTGTGATGTTTCAGAAGCTAAAAAAACCCATTTGATAAGAGATCACACTGAATCTCGGGTCCGAATTTTAGAGCTTTTCGCACTATATTTGCGGAGATATGATCTGAGGAATTTGGTGTTTTGCAGACTCTTGAATTACACTCCAAATAGGTGACTTAGGGAAAATTGTCATAACTTTCTCTCTGAGCATCGGAGTGAAATGTTTTCACAAGGTACAGAAAGAGGATGGCCTATAGTTTTTTTATATATTTTTCAGAGCCAAAGACCAAAACAATGACTCATGGCACATCATACAAGTTCGCTATACTAAATTACTCTATAATCAGGTCACTGTGGGAGATTTCACATCACTCTTCCTTGGAGAATCCAATTTGTATCACAATAGTGGCATTGGAAATAGGACACATAGGGCTACTGCAGGTTGCAATTTGAGAACTGGATGATCCAAAAGTACAAAGATACATCAGAGACAATATCGAGCTCCTACAAAGTGAAAAAAAGTGTGTAGATTTTTTTAAATTTTTGCTTCAGTTTGGTTTGAAAATTTATTTTGAAGGAATACAAATGGCATAATATATCATTATTATTGGCATAGTAAAACAAAAAATCAATATAGTAATAGCACGAATTAAATAATGATAATGATTAGTATAATAGTGTTAAAAAATAGTAGAATATGAAACATAAAACAAACAAACAATATACTAATAACATGAATGAAATAATTATAGTGATTAATATAATAGTGTTACAATATAGTAACACATAAAACATAAAACAAACAAACAATATAGTAATAACATGAATTAAATAATGATAAATATCAGTATAATAGTGTTACAAAATAGTGTAACATAACAGTAAAACAATATAGTACTTTAAAGTAAAATATTAAACATAAAACAAACAAACAATATAGTAGTAACACGAATTAAAATTATTAATAGGGTAATAACATTAACTCAATAATTATAATGATTAGTGTAATAGTGTTACAAAATAGTAAAACATAAACAAAAACAAACAAACAATATAGTAATAACATGAATTGAATAATGATAATGATTAGTATAATAGTGATACAAAATAGTGTTACATAATAGTGAAACATAAAACATAAAACAAACAAACAATATAGTAGTAACATGAATTAAATAATTTTAATGATTACTATAATAATCTTACACTTAGACTCAAAAGAGATTATCAGCCTCTTCAACATGTACATCCCTGTGAACACTGTGGAAAAGAAGTCCTGCTAGGACTCCATAGGAACCCAAGCAGATCTAGTCAATCTGGAGAATATCATCATAGCAGAAGATCTCAATCTTGCTCTCCTTTCAATAGAGAAGACAGGAGGCAGCATTGCTCGAGATCCGGCAAGGGAATGGGCAGAGGACCTTATGCATGACTGGGACCTCCTGGACATCAAGCCAATCTCGGGTCAGTTCACTTGGACTAACAAAGGAATTGTTCCCAGCCATATTGCTGCTAGATTGGATAGATTCTTAATTAAAAGCTCTTTTCTTCTGCTTGGATTAGAAGCTAGAGTTCACATTCTCCCTTGCAGCACTTCGGATCATAAACCCATCAAGCTGGAACTTGTGTTTCAGCTTGAACTTGGTCCAATCCCCTTTAGATTCAGCCCGCTCTAGACTAATGAATCAAACTTCATGCATTTAGTTAAGGACATCTAGAGGTAGCTAGTAAAAGTCTCCCCCTTTTTTGTCTGGGAGGAGAAGCTCAGAAGAGTGAAAATGGCTTTAAAAAGCTGGGTCAAAACTCTACCCAATCCAGCAAATGAAAGAAAAATTCTTCAACACAGTCTGGAAAGTCAACACCTCCAAGCTGAAACAGCTGATATAACCAAAGAATTTCTAGACAAAGAAGCCCAGATGCAAAAAAACTTCCACAAGGCTTGTCTAACAGAAGAAGAGTACTGGAGACCTAAGTCATGCAGTCTTTGGCTTAAAGCAGGGGACAGGAACTCTTCCTTCTTCCATAAACAAGCTTAGGCTAGGAAATTTACCAATGTTATTTCTGAAATTAAAGATGGCACTATTACTGATAAAGACAATGCAAGCATCAAAAAAGCTGCCTCCCTTCATTTTAAAAGCCTATATAGCGAAGATAAAAATCTGGACCAAAGCTCTAATATGATTGATGTGGTTCCCTCCTTGATTACTATTGAAATGAATCACTTTCTTGAAGATAAAGTCACTAAGAATGAAGTCAAGGATGCCCTCTTTGACATGGACCCAGACAAAGCCCTTGGACTGGATGGTTTTACAGCGAGATTCCTCCAATATTGCTAGTAGATTATGGAAAAGGATCTATACAAAATGTTTATCAAGTCCCAAGCTTGCCTGAAAATCGGAGGAAGCATGAACACTGCTTTTCTTGCTCTCATGCCTAAAGAGAAAGGAGCCAATACTTTCAACAGGTTTCGCCCGATATCGTTATCTAACATCGGTTATAAACTGATTACTAAAGTTATTTCTAATAGACTTAAGCTCATCCTCCCCAAACTCATTCCGGAAAGCCAAGGAGGATTCATTCAAGGGAGACAAATAGTGGACAACTACATGTTGGTCCAAGAGGAAATCCACTCAAGTATGAGTCCCAAGGAAAAATGTATGGTTGTCAAGCTTGATTTAGTGAATGCTTTTGATAGAGTCAAGCACAGTTTTCTGCTAAAAGTCTTACACAAATTTGGATTTGGGGAGAACTTTATAAATTAGATTCGGGCCTGCATTTCGGGGCCTTGGATCGCTCCTTCAATAAATGGCATAGCTGCTAACTTTTTCAAAGCCACAAGAGGGCTCAGGCAGGGGTGCCCACTTTCACCCGTTCTGTTTGTTCTTCAAGCCTTTGTCCTCAGTTTCTATTTATACAAAAAAATTATGCATCAAGAAATTGTTGGGCTCTGTATAGCAAGAGGTGTTGAAAACATCAACCATGCCCTCTTTGTGGATGACACCTTGTTATTGGGAGATGCCTCTGTGCTTATAGCCTCCATATTTAAAGGAGTCCTAGATGAGTTTTGTTTGATTTCGGGAAGCAGTTTAAACATTGGAAAATGCCATATCTATTGCTGGAACACCACTTCCAGCATGCTCAATTTCATTTCCAGAACTTTTTGTTTCGCAGCCTCCTCAAACTAGACTTCCTTCAAGTATTTGGGCCTCCCTGTCTTTCTTAAAAGAGCCTTCAGTAGAGATTGGCTTCCCCAACTAGAGAAATTCAAGAACAAACTGCTTGCCTGGGGCTTTTCCTGGCTCAACATTGCTAGTAAGTATGTCCTCATTAAATCTGTGCTTAACAGTCTTCCCTTCTTTCAGTTTTCCATTCTTCTTGCTCCCTCAGGGATTCTCAAAAAAATGGAGGAGATCATTAGGAAATTTTTTTGGAAGGGCGGCAAGCAAAATGAGAAAAAAAATTTGTTAGTCAGCTAGGATTCCATCTCCAGACCGCTCTTAGAAGGAGGCTTGAATTCAAAAAATCTTGGAGTTCAAAATATCACCATGGGGGCTAATCTCATTTGGAGGATTATAGCTCCAAACCCTAGCTGGGCTCATCTAGCTCTTTGGAAAAAATATTTATGGGAAAACATTCCCGCTGTCTAGGCCATCCTCTGCTGCTTCTGAATTCACCCTTTTAGAAGCTCTGTTCAAAAGCTTGTCTTCTTATAAATACTCACGCCTACTGGGTCCCTGGCAATGGAAAAAGGATGAACCTTTGGAAAAAAAAAATATGAATAAGGAGACGCTAGGAGATTGCCCCTCCCTCCAATGGTTGCGTAGGTGGATGGATGCTGGTATGCGTTCCCTGTGGGATATCTCAGTCTGGCAGGAATCTCACTAGGCTGGATGGAAAATTGAAACGCCCCTAGATTTGGCTATAGAACGTGAGGAACTACTCTCCAAAATTCATGGATTAGCTCCATTACGGATGGGAAGCAAGGATACTAGAGGTTGGGGTGTGCAGGCTGGTGGTTATTATGTTGCTCAGGGATACGCCAAGCTGTGCAAGCACCCCCATGTGGCCATGAATCCAGAGCCTTGGAAAGGGATTTGGTACCAACCTTCACTGCCAAAAATTGATTTTTTCAATTGGTTGTTATGCCATTCCAAAATCTTGACTGAAAATAATCTAGTGAAGCGTTACTTCCATGGCCCTTCAAGGTGCATACTTTGAAAGGAAATCTAGGAAACTGTTTCACATTTGATGCTAGATTGCTCCTTTACTTTGCAGATCTGGTCCGTGCTGCTGGACACTCTGAGTCCCAGCTTTGAGTTTCCTTCCTCCACTGCTAGTTTTTTTGATAGATGGTTGCAAAGGTACACTGGTCCTCCTCCAGAAAACAAAATTATTAAAGAAGCTTGGTTAATTCTCCCTAAAATTATCTACTGGCAGATCTAGCTAGAGCGAAACAAAAGGATTTTCATAAACTGCGAGCAGGACGTCAAGCTAGTGGCAGTTAAAATAAAATGCCAGTTAAAAGAGTGCCTGAGAGACCTTAAAGATGATTTAAATCTCACCCAACAGGATAAAAAATAGGGCTCTTCTCTCGATCTACAACTCCAAAAATTGGTAAAGAGTATCCCCCTCCTAAAAGTTTGGCAAATAAGGGTTACAGAAAACGAGCTCTAGGGATGGATTTTAAACTAGCGAAGGCACTCCTTATTTTTTGATGGGGCTGCTAAGGGCAATCCTAGAAGAGCTCACGCTGGAGGAGTTATATTAAACCCAGCTGGTTCTAGGATCCACAACTTCGCTTGGGCTTGGGCATCGCTTCCAGCATCCAAGCTGAGGATTTGGCTCTTTTTCAATGACTCAAGATTCTGAAAGTGCTGAACATCAGGGAGGTCAATGATATTGGAGATTCGCAGGTTATTATCAACACTATGGTGACTCATTCTAAGACAAAGGACCTAAGGCTAGCAAGGCTGATACACAAAATTTTAGATCTTGGTGACTCTTTCCATAATTTAAATTTCAATGGTTGTGTAGGTGGACGGATGCTGGTATGCGTTCCCTATGGGATATCTCAGTCTGGCAGGAATCTCACTAGGCTGGATGGAAAATTGAAACGCCCCTAGATTTGGCTATAGAACGCGAGGAACTACTCTCCAAACTTCATGGATTAGCTCCATTACGGATGGGAAGCAAGGATACTAGAGGTTGGGGTGTGCAGGCTGGTGGCTATTTTGTTGCTCAGGGATACGCCAAGCTGTGCAAGCACCCCCATGTGGCCATGAATCCAGAGCCTTGGAAAGGGATTTGGTACCACCCTTCACTGCCAAAAATTGATTTTTTCAATTGGTTGTTATGCCATTCCAAAATCTTGACTGACAATAATCTAGTGAAGCGTTGCTTCCACAGCCCTTCAAGGTGCAGACTTTGCAAGGCAAGCTAGGAAACTGTTTCACATTTGATGCTAGATTGCTCCTTTACTTTGCAGATCTGGTCCGTGCTGCTGGACACTCTGAGTCCCAGCTTCGAGTTTTCTTCCTCCACTGCTAGTTTTTTTGATAGATGGCTGCAAAGGTACCCTAGTCCTCCTCCAGATTTTTTTTTTTATTAAAGCGACTTGGTTAATTCTCCCTAAAATTATCTACTGGCAGATCTAGCTAGAGAAAAACAAAAGGATTTTCCGAAACTGCGAGCAGGACGTCAAGCTAGTGGCAGTTAAAATAAAATGCCATTTAAAAGAGTGCCTGAGAGACCTTAGAGATGATTTAAATCTCACCCAGCAAGATAAAAAATAGGGCTCTTCTCTCGATCTACAACTCCAAAAATTGGTAAAGAGTATCCCCCTCCTAAAAGTTTGGCAAATAAGGGTTACAGAAAACGCGCTCTAGGGATGGATTGCAAACTAGCGAAGGCACTCCTTATTTTTTGATGGGGCTGCTAAGGGAAATCCTAGAAGAGCTTGTGCTGGAGGAGTTATATTAAACCGAGCTCGTTCTAGGATCCACAATTTTGCTTGGGCTTGGGCATCGCTTCCAGCATCCAGGCTGAGGCTTTGGCTCTTTTTCAAAGACTCAAGATTCTGAAAGTGCTGAACATCAGGGAGGTCAATGATATTGGAGATTCTCAGGTTATTATCAACATTATGGTGACTCATTCTAAGACAAAGGACCTTAGCCTAGCAAGGCTGATACACAAAATTTTAGATCTTGGTGACTCTTTCCATTATTTAAATTTCAATCATGTGTTGAGAGCCAATAATAAGGAGGCAGACACTGCAGCTAACAAAGTGGCCCTTCTTATGGCTGGTGCTTTGCTCAAAGGTAGACAGGAAATATGGGAACCAATTCCTTAAATTAGATCATTGTCATGTTTTATTGCTTTCTGTTAAATTAGTTTGTTTGTACCCACAAGCTTGGGAAAATCTCTGAAATAGACCATATCGTTGTAGCTAAGAAAAGATGTGAGCTAATCATAAGTGTCACGGTCTTGCAAGGCTATTCGGCACTTATCATCTTAGACTCACGCTTTGTAATCCACTTTTTGGCATTAAGGGCAAGTTTCTAATAATCCACTACCCGTTTCTGTAAAAAAAAAAGTAATGTGACAAAATAGTGTTACAAAATAATAAAACATAAAACAAACAAACTATGTAGTAATAATATGAATTAAAATTATTAATATAGTAATAACATGAATTAATAATTATAATGATTAGTATAATAGCGTTACAATATAGTAACACATAAAACATAAAACAAACAAACAATATAGTAATAACATGAATTAAAATTATGAATATAATAATAATATGAATTAAGTAATGATAATGATTAATATAATAGTGTTACAAAATAGTGTTACAATATAGTAAAACATAAAACATAAAACAAACAAACAATAGAGTAATAACATGAATTAAAATTATTAATATAGTTATAACATGAATTAAATAATGATAATCATTAGTATAATAGTGTTACAAACTACTATTACAATATAGTAAAACATAAAACATAAAACAAACAAACAATATAGCAATAACATGAATTAAAATTAATAATATAGCAATAACATGAATATAGTAATTTGAACTCCTCGGCATATACACTCGGCAGATTGATTATAAACAGTCTCAGGTGATATATAAACTCTCGCTTGGTGAGTCTCGCTCGGTGCATTTGAACTCGGTGATATATATAAATTTGATCTAGGCTCCGGTTATAAACAGTCTCAAATCTCGCAATCCAAAGCTTGGAGAGCTTGGCTCGCACATCAGGTTCGGATATCAGGTGCACACATTCTTATCTTTTTCTTTTTAATATATATTTGCTCATATAATTTCAAGTATGAATACTTCACCACAGTTACCAAAGATTACCAAGGGCAGACCTAGCACAGTTACTCTACAAGGCCTCTATGAGTATATA
>APFE031618343.1:79536-132741 GCA_000404065.3 Pinus taeda | reverse complement strand
CCATGAGCTAGGTAGTGACAAAATAGGGGATTTTAAGACCGGTTTTTCCTTGTCACAGATGATTTTCATTGGAAGGAGTACCTTCATAACATGACCAGGTGATGCTGGAAGCAGATAGAAAGGAGAAGTCATAAAGAAAGACATGTAGAGAAGAAGCACAAAGTAGAACTATCATGAAGACATGAATAATATCCTCAACCCGAACAGAAAGAAGTTATTGTACGATTACTCATAGGATTCCAATATTGATCCAACTCCCTTTGAGGATGAAGTGAAGAAAATAAAGGATTGTTCATCAATTCGAGATATAGATGATATCTCACATGAATATTGAAAACAAATAAGTAAGGAGGAAAACTTGGCATTTCCATCTCATCATGAAGTCCATGTCATCATTGTCAAGTTGTTACCTATACAAGTGGCATTATAATGTCAAGTGTATCCATGTGTTATGCCACATCATCATGTGGAATATAATGTTGTGGAAGTGCAATAGTCATATGTGGAATAGGAAGAGTCACATAGTCATATATGGACAAAAGTCACATGAAGAAGTCCAAAAGTCAAATAGATAAGTCAAAAGGTCATTTAGAAGTTCAAGAGTTGTTGATAAGATTAGAGGTCATAAAATAAGTCCAAGAGTCATTAAGGTAATTCAAGGGTCATGGGGATATGAAGGGTAATTCCCCTTGTTATAAAAGAAACCTCATAGCTCAAGAAAACAAGGGGTTTTTTT
Source organism: Pinus taeda (assembly GCA_000404065.3). Taxonomy (NCBI): domain Eukaryota; kingdom Viridiplantae; phylum Streptophyta; class Pinopsida; order Pinales; family Pinaceae; genus Pinus; species Pinus taeda. The sequence goes on along the minus strand of APFE031618343.1, from coordinate 132,005 downwards.
AGGCTTAGGTTTTGGAGAGCTAGCCTTTTCTTTTCTAATTGGCATAGGAGAGAAAACTATCCTTTGGAGAAACAAGAAATGACTTAATGTTCCACTATTGGAGCTAACAGTCACCATTATAACAGCGTACTTGGATCATTCACCTAATAATTAAAGCTCATTGAGCCAACACATTTTCATGCATGAATTGTGAATGTAGTAACACTATTCTTTATTTTTTTGCGATATGTGTTTTGTTCACATGTACTAAGGAAATTGAACTACTTCATTGGATTTGGTATTTACCTTGTTGGAAGTCTGTTTTATGTGTTTTAATGATCATTATGTCTATGTGAAATATTTATCTATATGAATAATGAATCTTTCTTTGCTCTCATGTGCCTCTCTTAGGTATTACTATTACTTCCCTTCGAGAGACTTACTCATATCCCCCTTCTCACGAAAGTCTCCTTTTACACATTACAATTGTTGTTTCACAATTTCAACTAACTTGCTTGTTCAATTCTTATGTGCATAATCTCAAAGGTTATCCATTGAAACCAAGGCACACCTTAAGTTACGATGGCCAAGATGATGCTTTGAATGGGGCTTCTATTCCAAATGGTTTGATGTATATTTGGGACTTCACATTAGGGAGACCCCTGTATGTTGGAGGTATCCAACACCATTAATATTCTAGCACTAGAAGGAGGTTCAAATGAAAAGTTGTGCCCATTTATTTTGTTTTGAATCTTTTACCTTAACTGGCTCATCCTCAAATCATAATCCCTGAATTTTTTTCTGGCTTATCCATTGGTAAAATTACTATCTCTGGGGAAGAATTTAATGACTTGTGTCAATTGAGGTTTGATCACAAGGGTGGTACATTCATTACCAAACATATATTTGATTTTCTTGGATTTTGTAAATCTTATGAAATCAATATTGAACATGTTGTTTTTATGCTATTCACCCTCACTCATGAACTTCAAGCCAACCAATGGGGTCATACCTTACCATATGCTTCCATTCATTCATTTGATTAATTCCTCAGGTATCTTCATCAACCTTTGATAGGTATGATTACTACGATGTTTTTAGAAGAATGAATCAACCTCGAGGGGACCCTAATGAATCAATTCAGTGTTTTACTAATCAATTTCTTCACCTATGTAATGAATTTCCTGAAGAATATGTGGATTAGAATCTCTTTAGACAAAAGTTTGAGTAGTTGGTTCATATATCTTTGAAGCCATGTGAGTCTAAACACCCAAACCATCATGCTCTCCCAACTTTTCCAATCCATGATACACCTCCTATATCATAGGAGTAACCTACTCTTCCTTTCATTCCATATCTTCTTCCTTTTCCAGTACCAATCGAGATGCCTCTATGTATTAATGATGACATTGGGAAATGTGGTAATCAAATTTCTGATCCATCTCCTCATTATTCTTCCACATTCCATGATTTATATCCAATGGAGAAAACCATGGAATGGTTCATGAAGCCTCATGTAAAGAATAATCCTTCCATTATAGATTCTATTTGCACTCATAATTGAAGTCTTGAATCCATTTGACACTTTTCCTCCTCCATCATCTCTTTCTCAAAACCCCTTATCCCTTGATCGACTTGATCAAACTGCTTCTGTAGATTCTCAGTTTTCCATATAAACATTGAACAAGTATACGGTAGTCACTCTTTAAGGGTAGAGGAGTAGGAAGGTGGATATTATTTTTACCTTTCTTATCCTTTTCAAAATCCTCAGCATCAAAATAACATTCTTCCATCCTTTATTGATTTTGAATATAGTCATCCCAATTATGAACCAAATGAAATTAATTTTCTTAATCAGTATGAAGTCTTGGATAGCCATCATTCTGATGATGAGGAATCCATTATTGTATGTGATGTTGTATGCTCAAGTGCACCATTTGATCTTTCAATTTCTCAAGAATATTTAGACCTCAAATTTGATTCAGCCCAAGAAGATGTTCTTATGGAAATGTCCTCTTTAGCTCATTATCCATTGTGCTTTACTGTTTGTAATGTATTAACTTGGGAAGAATATACTCCATGGCCTTCAAGTTTATCATCTAATGAGTTGGATTTTGAATTTACACAAGGTAGTGAGGTTATCCATGGTGAAGAGGAAGGTAAATAAATCATTTAATATCTATTTCATCCCTTTTCATTTCTATTTTCATATGAATAAAATCATTCTATTAAGGTCACTCATGAGATGCATTCAATCTATCCATCCTTAGATGGGAAATTACGAGAACGTTATGACTTAGGTATTCTATTTGTTGAATATGTAAATTTTGAGAAAATCAGTGATGTAGAGGGTTTCAGTTTGGATAATAGTGATACAGTTGAAATTATTGATGATATCTATCCACACACCATGCATGATCTAATCTAATCTTCAAAATGAAATTATTCAATTCTTGAAGGTTTCGGGATTCATCAGGAAGTTGAGGCACTATAACTTCTATCAATGGTTATGTTAGGTTCTCACAACTTCTGTAAGATCCCTAAAATAAGTCAAATTTGGATTTCTCACACAATATCTTTCTTTACATGGGTTCAGTGAATGTAAATTCCTTCTTGGAAGATATTCAAAATTTCATAGATAGCTTTTCTAGCTTTCAAGATTCAATCTCCAATCACATTGAAGCTTGCATTTTAGTTGATTCATCATCATACAAATATCTTGTATCAAAATCAAGTTGGGAATGTATACCTTTCAAGGATGTATGAAGTTGTGAAGCTAATCATTCTAAATGTTATAATTGGATGAAGGATCCATGTCTATCATATGTGTTTGAAAGAAATCCACTCCTAGTCTTTCTTTTGAATATTATGATGATAATCATTTTCATTTTTGCACTAGATTTCCCCTTGAGTGTTAGTGAATGCTTTAGTTATTTGCTGAATCAAGTTGCTCTTTTTCATCCTGTTATAAAATTATATATTATTGAGAAATGGAATGCATAAAATATTGCAGAAATATAAATACAAAAAACACATAAAATGAGAGAGACACATATATACGTGGTTCACCCAGTTTGGGATACGTCCACGGAGAAACAACCAGTCCTTCCTTTTATGTTATCCAGCAAATTGAAGAGATACATCCTATAGGAGATCTGTCGTAACACCCTCTTCGCTCTCAATATCCTCTCTCTTTCTCACTCAGAATACAGATATACATACATGCAATAAAATTCCCTCATATATAGTGAGGGGTTGCCTTCTAGGGAAAAAACCTTAAATTAGAATTCTACCATCAAATCTCCGCCTAATGAACAACCCAAATTGACTAGAAATTACTATATTTTCACAAGGAAATTTTATATCTATTCTTAGCTCCCTAGGATCCCCCATATAGCGAATATTTTAGGGGCGAAATTACCACCCCATTTTGAACTAGGGTCCACTACGACGATACCTTTGAATACAAAAGATAATCAGTCTCCACACCCAACAATCTCCCACTTGGAGACTAATTATAGAAACTTCTCCACTGCTTCATTTGCTGGACAATAAATCTTGTTTGGACCTGGCTATTTCTCATCTTCTTCATCATACTTGACGACCAATTGAAACTGAGAAGATTCTCGGTTTCTCCCTGGTTACAACTTTTGTTAGCATATCTGCAAGATTCTAGCTAGTGTGTATCTTGTCCAGCTTCAACTATCCATCTTCCAATGCTGACCGTATGAAATGGTACTTGAGTTGTATATGTTCAGTCTTGGAATGAAATGCAAATTTCTTTGCAAGATGTATGGCACTTTGTCATTCATTGTATAACTTGCCCAACTCCTGCTTCTTACCCAATTCATCTAGAAACTTTTGTAACCAAATCATTTCTTTACTAGCCTCTGTAGCAACAACATACTCTGCTTCTGTTGTTGAAAGTGCAAAAACACTTTGGATTTTTTAAACCTAACTGATAGCTGTTCCATCTTTAGTAAATTCATACCCTGTAGTGCTCCTCCTGTTATCTCTATCACTTGCCATATCTGCATCAACATATCCTTGTAGAGAAATGTTTGAACCACCAAAACATAATGCTTGCTTTGTGGTACCTCTCAAATACCTGAGAATCCACTTCACCACCATTGAATGTTCTTTTCCTAGATTTTTCATGTACCTTCTTACAACTCCCACCGCATCTGCAATATCAGGCCTTGTGTAAACCATTACATACATTAAGCTTCCAACTGCTGATGCATATGGAACTTTAGACATATGAGCCATTTTTTCCTAAGTCTTGGGACACACCTCCTTAGTTAATTTGAAATGGCTAGCCAAAGGTATACTGATTGTTTTTTCATTTTGCATATTAAACCTTTTCAACACCTTTTCTATGTACTTACTTTGAGACAATGTTAATTTTCACTTCTTCCTGTCTCTAGTTATTCTCATACTAAGAATTTGTTTTGCAGCACCCAAATCCTTCATTGCAAATGAGTTTGCCAATTTTCTTTTGAGGACATTTATTTCATGCATGTTAGAACCTGCAACAAGCATGTCATCTACATAAAATAACAATATAATATAGTTGCCATCATTTTTCCTTTTGAGATAAACACAATGATCAGAGTGACACCTAGTATAACCTTGTTCAAAGATAAACCTGTACAATTTTAGATACCACTGCCTTGGATCCTGTTTTAAGCCATACAAGCTCTTCTTCAGCTTGCACACCAATTTCTCCTTCGCTTTTACCTCATATCCTTGTGGTTGCTGCATATGTATCTCTTTCTCCAAATCCCCATGGAGAAAGGTTGTCTCTACATATAACTGCTCAATATGCAAATCTTCAGCTGCTACTAAACATAGAATAGTTCTGATTGAAGTAATTTTAACAACAGGAAAAAATATTTCATCAAAATCAATACCTCTCTTCAATGCAAACCCCTTCACTACAAGTGTAGCTTTGTACCTCTGTTCTCTTCCATCTTCTTCCTTCACCCTGTAAACCCATTTATTTTGCAATGTTGTTTTACCTGCAGGCAACCTGACTAAGTCCCATGTTTGGTTATGTGCTAAGGAGTCCATCTCTTCTTTCATGGCTTGCTCCCACTTCTTCTTGGTTCCTACCTGTACTGCTTCTTCATAACATTCCGGTTCACCAAAATCAGTCAACAATACATAATATAATGAAGGAGAGTATCGTTTAGGGGGCCTACTTATCCTGGTAGATCTTCTAACACCACTTTCAGGTGTTTGAAGTGCTTGTTTCTATTGTGGTTGTTGTTCTAGCTGTTGATCATTGTGATTTTAAGGCACCATTGCTTCCTGTGATATTGTCAAGCACTGTGTATTCTCTATTTTCTTTTTCCTATTTCTTTTCCTGCAACTGATTCTTATACAAGACCTTTTCATTGAATATTAGATCTCTGCTCCTAATGATTTTGTGATTTTCGTAATCATATAAGCGATAACCAAAATCATTAACACCATATCATAAAGGTACATTTCTTTGATTTTGCCTCAAGCTTTGTTCTATTTCTTTATTAATGTGGACAAAGGCTTCACAACCAAAAGTCTTTAAAAATGGAGTTAGCTTATCTTTTTTACTTGTTTCATTGCTCCTCCTAGAATACCAACATCCAAGGAAATTGAAGGCCCTTTGTTTATTAGATAACATAGTGTTGTATAATCACTGCCCAAAATTTAAAGGCAATCCTGCTGCAATCTCATGCACCTTGCATGCTCCATGATTGTCCTGTTCATCCTTTCTGACACACCATTTTCTTGTGATGTTCCTGGAACTATCTTCTCTCTGTGATTTCCATTCTCTAAACAGTACCTATCAAACTCTTCACTGCAATATTGACCTCCATTATCTGATCTGAGACACTTCAACGTTTTTCCTATCTCATTTTCAACCAAAGCTTTCCATTTCTTGAAAGTATCAAATACATCAGATTTATTTTGAATACAATAAATCCAGGTTTTTTTGGTTGCATCCTCAATAAAAGTAACATAATAACGAGAGCCACCAAAAGATGACACCTGAGCAGGTCCCCATACATATGTATACACAAGCTCTAATTTTTCACTCTTCTTTTCTTTCCCAACTCTAAGGAATTTGACTCTCTTCTTTTCTCCATAAACACAATTTTCACAGAATTTTAAATCAACATGATTCAAACCTGGAAATAAATTTCTTGAGTGAAGAATATGCATCCCCTTCTCTCTCATGTGTCCGAGCCTATTGTTCTTTGAAGTGCGACAAGTGAGGAAGTAGTGGCAAAGCTCTATCAAAGGAGGGAGGAAACAAGCAAGGAACCAAGCGAAAGACTGATGTTGGTACTCTCTGCTTCTCTCTCAGCTATCTCTCATAAAGGAAAACACAAGTAACTTCAGTTTTTTTGTTTCTAAGATAGCTACCCGTCTCAGTGGGACTAGCAGGTCCGAATAGACACTAGGTTTCTCGTTAACAAAATGGCGACTACAAGATACGACTCAATCTGCACAAGTGTGTGCTTTGTGTCAGTTTTGGTCGTTTACTTGGCTTTGTGGTTTGAAAGGATGGGATTCATTTCAACCCATATAAGGTTTAGGCAATAATCGATATGCCTCCACCTTCAAATTTACTTCAGATTCAAAAACTCCAAGCGAAAGAAAACATTCCAAGGAGGCTCATTCCAAATTATTCCAAACTTGCTAAGGGTTATATGTTTCTAAGGAATTTAGACTTCTGTGATCCATAGCTTGTCCTGACGATGAACCACACTAGTTGGTTCAAAATGCGTCGACAAAAGTTATATGTTTCTTTTGAAAAAACAAGTGCCTTTAATTGGGATCAGATTGTGCAAGCTTCTTTTGATGCTCTAAAGGAGTCTCTAATAAAAGCATCATTAATGTACGATCCTGATTATCAAAAATACTTTAACCTGTACCTAGCTGCAACAGATACGACTGTCGTAATGGTTTTAGCTCAAGAAGACAATGGAATCGAACATCCTGTATATTATTTAAGTTGAAACTTAAATGATACAGAAACGAAGTACTCCTATGTTGAAAAGCTAGACCTTGTAGCTGTTCAAGCAGTGCAGAGATTTCGACACTATATCCTCTTTCGTAAAACTACCATTTTGTCAAATTACAACCCAGTGACTTACATTATATCACGTTAGTTACTTGGGGGCAAATATTCGAAATGGATAGCCATTTTGTAAGAGTTTGATCTGGAATTCATAAAATCCAAATCAAAGAAATCTCTAGTTTTTGTGGAGTTACTATGCGACTTCCCATCATTGTCTAACGGTCCAACATCCAAAGCATAAATCATGGATGAATCTTTTCTTTTGATATCTTCAAGCGATTCGTGGTATGGAGATATGATCATCTATCTCTAGACTCAAACATATAGGCCTAATACCTCTCACTCAGAACAACGACGTACTTGATACAAAGCAAAAGACTACATAACTGTCGGTGATACACTTTACTATCGTGGTATCGATACAGTTCTGCGAAGGTGCCTCACCCATGAGGAAGCCAAAAAAGTCCTCTATGATTTTCATTCAAGCGCGTGTGGGGGGCGTCAATCTGGTTACGAAATGGCACAAAATATTTTATGAGCAGGTTACTTCTAGCCAACAATGTTCAAAGATTGCATATCCATAGTGAGAAGTTGCCATGCTTGTCAAATATTTGACTACAAAACCAGAATACCACCCACACCTCTGCATCCAGTAGTTGTTGTTGGGCCATTTGCCAAATGGGGCATAGATTTCTTGACATGTAACCCCACCTTGGTCGGGGGTCATGGGTATATCATAGTCGGAGTTGATTATTTTACGAAATGGGCTGAGGCAATGCCTACATTAAAGAATAGCAAAACGACTGCTATTTTCTTTTTCAATCATGTAGTCTCTAGATTTGGTGTTCCACAAGCTATAGTCATAGATCATGGATCACATTTCCATAATCACATCATCGTTTAATTGGCTGTCAAATTAGGACTGTCTCACGACAGTTCTACTTCATATTATTTGCAAGCTAACGGACAAGTTGAGGCAATCAAAACAGTCCTGAAGCACATGTTGCAAAGTATGATTGGAGTCCACAAACGGAATTGGCACTTAATCCTATACTCAGCCTTGTGGGCATATAGGACATCAGTAAGAAATGCAACTGGATTTACACCCTTTCAGCTGGTGTATGACCTAGAAACGGTCTTACCAATTTAGTGCCAAATTTCATCTCTCAAGCTCGCAGTTGACCTTCTCCCAGGAACTTCAGAGGAAGAGGCTCGTTTCTTGGAACTAATCCAACTAAATGAAACTCGTTGTGATTCCGCCTTGGCTAATGAAGCGCATAAGAAATGATTCAAGGCACAATTTGACAAGAATGTCAAACCCCATGTCTTCTCAAAAGGTGACTTCATCTTACTTTATGATCAGGAATCCGATAAATTGGGAATAGGTAAGTTCCAGTCTTTATCGATGGGTCCTTACATTGTTAATCATGTATTAGCAAAAGGGTCCTACGAGCTAGTAAATTACGATGGGATTCCATTATCGCAACCCCGAAACGGGTTGTACCTTAAGCGTTACTAGGCTTGACTAAGCGTAGTAATCTCTTCATATGCTTTTGTTACATTTTTATTTTCGTTAAGAATGATCATTTTGGTTAGGTAATCCACTTTTACATTTTTTGCAGATGTCGAACGTATTGGAATGATTTGTTGGATACGCCGATGGAGCTAGTCGTAGCACGTGGAGCGTATCTTCTGCAGCCTAGGCCATTTTTTGATCCAAGTGGCGAGTTATTGATTTTTAGAGGGGTATGTATTGGTCGGTCAACGAACAACATCGTTGAGTATAGCACGTTGATAGAACTTCTCTCTGATGCCATCGCACATGGCATACATCGACTTGTTGTTAGGTTAGACTCGTAACTCATCATCCTATAGCTTACTGGCATCTATTCTGTTTGGAATCCAGCTATCTATCGTATGTTCCTAAGACTTTGGATTTTGGAAAGGGAGTTTTATTCTATTCAATATCAACACATTTTTAGAAGCTTAAACACATTAACTGATTCATTAGAAAATTATGTGTTAGATAGACAATTGCAACATTTATAAAAGAAAAGCATTTCATCAACATTTGGATCAAGATCATATAACTTAACCAAAATAAAGCTCCGAAAAACAAAAATATATATAACTATTTATAGTTTTTACAAAATTTTCTATGTTTAGGAAAAAATCGGTCACACGACCCAAAAACTCAAAAATGCAGGAAAGCACCCTAGACTAATGGTTTTGGTGATAACAAGTCACCACCTGTGTGATCATACATAGGAGCCTAGTCCATTCACTTGGCACGCTAGTAGTATGGCACTATAATCTCAGAGGTAAGTCATCGGTCCTCACATCTGGAATTCCAAGGGTGAGCCCATCGATCTAATCCTACAATACTTCAAGGGTCTCGGCTACAACTAGATCATGAAGGACAACCCTCCCTACAGCCTCTCCTATTGAAATGGCAGCTGCTACCATCGGGCGTACTGCTAGTCGCACTGGTCCAATATCTTCATGAATACATGAGTCTCATTAGTCTTGATAACATTTAAAAAACACAAGAACATTATAAAAGCAATAAATAGAAACATGGTCCGAGATTTTTAACTATGAAACCACACTCCTCACCAACCGACAACACCAAATTTGGGTCACCCCAGAAATCCATCCCAACATATGGATACTCGGCATAAACCATCTGCTGACGATTGAACCACTTGAAGAAGGCATCATAGAATGAAATCTGTGATTGACCAGCATGTCTGGCCATAAGGTCAACCCATCTCTACATCCATTGCTTTGTCGGTGTTGGGATCCAAGTGAAATGTAATGTGGTTGCATTAGTGGGATCTTCTCCAAGGCAAAAGTGGTTAGAATAGAACCATAACCAATGTTCTTGGATCTTCCATTCTTCACCTTGGTAAGCTATTCTTTTATGATTGGAACTACTACATCACACCAGTTGAATACCTTTGGTTCAAGGAATTCCAAGGCATACTGCATATAGGACCTACTGGCCAGGTGAAGAGTCATGTTGCCAACCAATCGAGCAAAGGTGAATAAGATAGTCCTCAAGGACCGGTCAGTAACATCTCTAATACTGATCTTACCATCCCTGCTTGGCTGAGATCCATCTGTACAGTATCGACGAATGTAATCACTCACGAATTCCTCCCCACAGGTGGAACCTGATAGTGAGAGAGGGGCGCCATGCCTCGACAAACTAGTCAAAATGTAGACATCCTTAACAGTCAAAGGGATGGATTTACCTCTAATCTAGAACAGTTGTTTGGTAGGATCCGAGGCATCGAGAAGATATTTCAACAAGTTGATTTCTTGCCTCATGCTAGATATGCGGAAGAACTTGAGCAAGCCACAGTTCCGCAATGCAGTTACCGTACCCGGATCATGTAAGGAAATCATATCCTCCTCTCATGCTCACATTCATACCATGTAATGACCATCTTGCTCTGATGAATCTCTTAAAAACAAACAAGAGAAGAATTAAGATCCTGAATTGGGCAAAAATAGGCAAAAATTCCATAAAAAATCAGTGCATAAACTTTCCTCCTTGTGCCCATCGCACCCTAGTTATGTACTAGGTGGGATGCATACTGACTAGCCAACGGCCAGCTCAGTGTGCATCGCACCTTTTGATGTGTACTAGTTTAGATGGGGAGAGAACAAAATGTTGAAACCCTAGAGGCTAAAAAAAATAGGAAAACATGCTCAAAATTAGAAAAGGAAAGAATGCAAGTGAAGAGCTCAAGGTTAGGTCCTACCTAGTCTAGACGGCACTGGAAATAGTCCATAGAATCTCCCAGAATCAGCTGATGAAAATCAAGGGAGAAAACTCCTCCAGAGCTCTAATAATCCCAAATTTGAATGAAATGGTAAAATAAGAGGTAAAAACTACTTATTGTTCACGTAATTCAAGTAAGGTATTGGTTTTTTAACTCATTTTTCCAAGCATGTATTTACATTTCTAATTAGTTTGATGGAGCAATTGAATAGGTAATACAACCGTCAAGAGAACATAGTGTTAATGGTGAATTGAACATCTCTGACTATTATCACGAGCAATGTTTCTGCAAAGTTCAAGCTCATTAAAAATAAACTTAGTTATGAGCATATGTTCCCCCAGTGTTGAAGCTCATTGAAAAATGAACCCACTTTCAGTAAATAACCTTGTGATCACATTCTTATCAGCTTTTGAGCCTTGGTCATTTTCTTACCATCACCTCCACTTTTTAGCCGATCATCCGCCTCCACTTGATTGTTTACCCTTTTGAAGAATAGCTGCGAAGAGTGATTCTGTTAGCCACTTTCTTTACACTGCCATGATTGAAAAGTTCCAAACCATACCTGGAACTCACTGCTACCCGAAAATATCACTCGTTCCTCAAAGATGAGTCTCTTTTAAGCTCTTTTTAGACTCGTAAAATATAAAAATATTGCTGAGAAATTGGCCTCTCCAACTCATTAAAGTCATCGGAAGTGCCATCCCTCCTCTAGATTTTAATCGTTTTCAATCTGAGGGATCATTACACAGAAAGATCCAACACTTGTCTTTTTTGGCTCGTTAAAGTGACTGGAAAAGTCATCCCTTTCGTATCATTTTATACTTTTTCAGACTTAATGGATTATACTACGAAAAAGGATTACTAGAGCTTCCTTTCTGTCGCTTTTCAGACTCTATAAAATTGAAAAGGACCGACTTATCTTTGTCATTAAACTCGTTAAAACAATAGCGACAAACTTTTCCATTACATACAAGAGTGAGTTTCACTATCGCTAGGCTCGTTAAAACATAGTGACAGGTTTTCCCACAGGGAAAATTATAGAACAAGCATATGTTATCCTCCTCAAGCTTGACAAAAATAAAGAGGTATTGGTCAGAAATGACTGGGGAAAATTTTTGAAGAAAACATGAAGAAACATTATTGGTAGCAGGTTGCTCTTGAACATGACACTTTCACTCCATCACCATGATTGAGTCGGGTTGGGTTATTCCGTTCACCAGTCATATCACCATTGGTCCTCCGTACCATTTAAGTGTCGCTGATATGTTCAAGAGAAGTCACTCAGAGAATTCACCAACCTAGCTTATGCCTCATCCGTTGCAATACCTTCATGCTCTATTCTTTCATGACTGCCACCCTGAACCTTGTATGATTAGATCGTTTTCACCTCCACAAAATCATTTGCTTTGTTCCATGTCATAGATGTGGGATTCATTAAGGCCCTCCTACGATGGGTCACTTCTTATTGACATCAGCTCATTATTGAAGAAGTCGACCTAGGAACAACCCTCTCAGTACTTTGAAGCTTGCATGCCTCAATGGCAAGTTTCTCACTTCCGGGGACATGTATACATCAATGGCCTTTGACCGAAATATTTTGCGTGGTGTTCGACATCAATTCATGTATTCACACCACGTGAATTGTACTGCAGTACCTTGAGGGTCATTATCATTATTTGTGATTCCTCTCACGCCTGTTAACAGCTTACATTATTGGCTAGTAATCAGGCAATGTCTTTCCATGTTCAACATCAGAACATCTTTTCACATGGATCGAATTGTACTCTGTGTGAAGATTGAATGAGTTTGAAGACCCTGGATCCAGTTTCATCCATCTGAGTTGCGATATATTCAAGAAAACAAAAACATCAAATGTACATCATAGCTCCACAGATAATCATCCAAGCTAAGGGATGATGGCTCTACCAGAATCATCAGTCTATCACATAGACGGTTGTCTGTCTTATGTACATGAAAATGAATTTATAAAGCTAAGCATGGGAATGCCTGCCTCAGCTATATCATGAAAATATTATGAAGATAATGTATTTATTGTATTTTATTATAGGTCACCTTCTAGTTCGAAAAACCTCTCATGCTCATGAGAAAACATTTCACCCGACATTAGAAGATTTATGACCTCATGCTTTAGGGGGCAACTGTTATAAACATATTTGGGCACTGCAACCCCAATCACATATGTCCATAAACCAAGGGCTTCTAAGCCCCTAAAAGTGTTGTTTCATACCCTAAAGGAAGAAGGTTAGCTAATTACATTATTTCCTTGAAGTTCTCCCTCAAAAACTGCTCAAAACTGGTCAAAACTAGACCATCTCACCTGCTCCATGGTCAGGGTGCGATGCATCTCACCTATTGCACATGGGTGGTGTGATGCATACTAAAAAGCCCTTCTGTAGGGTGCGATGGGTGAGAGTAGACAAATGGTAGAGGCAGCTTGGTAGCTGGAGACCCAGAGAATCTTCTAGAAACTGCTCATTTGACACTTGCCTCTCTAAATTCACCCAGGGATGAGTAAGAGATCATGAAATCTCGAAATGGAACCATGAAATATCAGAGAAATGACACTAATGAAAATCCCAGAAGTTGACTCACCCACCTACAAATATCTATATATGGATCCCTCATCCTAGAGATCCAAAGGCTAGAATTTTGTATTTTGTAATGAAGTGTTGTTGGTTTCTTTGTGAAACATTATAGTGTTGGGTGATATAGCATTTCATGAGGTGAAGAGGGATTTCATGCTGGGATGATGGCGTTGGGTCAGACCAACGGGTTGCAATCCTCTCTTCTACTACTATCAATAAAGCTATTTGAGTTTTCCTCCATATTCTTGTATATTTCTTAATCTTGTATTGGTATATGCATTTGTATTATTGATATATATCTAATCCTATATTGTTTATGGTTATAGATCTTTATGCTTTGATGGTATTATGTTGCTTTGACTCTATAGGTGTTCTTTGAAGCGAGACAAGTGAGGAAGGAGTAGCAAATCTCTATCAAAGAAGGGAGGAAACAATCAAGGAACCAAGCGAAAGACTGATGCTGGTATTCTCTATTTCTCTCTCATTTATCTCTCATAAAGGAAAACACAAGTAACTTTAGTTTGTTTGTTTCTAAGACAACTACCCGTCTTAGTGGGACTAGCAGCTTTGAACAGACACGAGTTTTCCCGGTAACACCTATGATGCCACAATGCAGTATCTTCTCTTGCAGAGGTTAAAGCATTAACAAAATTAGAAATACCATTGCATAAATACAATGCACCAACCTTTTCTCCTTTTGCTATTACTAGGGATCCTTTTGTGAACTTCCAGGTTTTATTTGTGAAAGTAGTTACTCAACTTTCACCTCCCAACTGCCCTATTGAAATCATATTTTTCTTCAGATCTCAAACATTCCTTAACTCCTTCAATAGCCACTGATTTCCATTTTGCTGTTTTATGAAAACTATACCCATTCCAATGATTTTACAATGCTTATCATCATCCAATGAAAACGAATTTATAAAGCTCAGCATGGGAATGCCCGCCTCAGCGAGATCATGAAAATGTTATGAAGATAATGTATGTATTGTATCTTATTATAGGTCACCTTCTAGTTCAAAAAACCTCTGATGCTCATGATAAAGCATTTCTCCCGACATTAGAATATTTACGACCTCATGCTTTAGGGGGCAACTGTTATAGACATATTTGGGCACTGCAACCCCAATCACATATGTCCATAAACCAAGGGCTTCTAAGCCCCTAAAAGTGTTGTTTCATACCCTAAAGGAACAAGGTCAGCTAATTACATTATTTCCTTGAATTTCTCCCTCAAAAACTGCTCAAACCTGGTCAAAACTAGACCATCTCACCTGCTCCATTGTCAGAGTGCGATGTATCTAACCTGTTGCACATGGGGGGTGTGATGCATACTGAAAAGCCCTTCTGTAGGGTGTGATGGGCGAGAGTAGACAAATGGTAGAGGCAGTTTGGTAGGTGGAAACCCAGAGAGTCTTCTAGAAACTGCTCATTTGACACTTGCCTCTCTGAATTCACCCAAGGATGAGTAAGAGATCATGAAATCTCCAAATGGAACCATGAACTATCAGAGAAATGACACTAATCAAAATCCCAGAAGTTGACTCGCCCACCTACAAATATCTATATATGGATCCCTCATCCTAGAGATCCAAAGGCTAGAATTTTGTATTTTGTAATGAAGTTTTGTTGGTTTCTTTGTGAAACATTATAGTGTTGGGTGATCTAGCTTTTCATGAGGTGAAGAGGGCTTTCATGCTGGGATGATGGCGTTGGGTCAAACCACTGGGTTGTAATCCTCTCTTCTACTACTATTAATAAAGCTATTGGATTTTTCCTCCATATTCTTGTATATTTCTTAATCTTGTATTAGTATATGCGTATTGTTGATATATATCTAATCCTATATTGTTTATGGTTATAGATCTCTGTGCTTTGATGGTATTATGTTGCTTTGACTCTACAGGTGTTCTTTGAAGCAAGACAAGTGAGGAAGGAGTGGCAAAGCTCTATCAAAGAAGGGAGGAAACAATCAAGGAACCAAGTGAAAGACTGAGGTTGGTACTCTCTACTTCTCTCTCATCTATCTCTCATAAAGGAAAACAAAAGTAACTTTAGTTTGTTTGTTTCTAAGATAGCTACCCGTCTTAGTGGGACTGGCAGCTTTGAACAGACACGAGTTTTCCTGGTAACACCAATGATGCCACAATGCCATATCTTCTCTTGCAGAGGTTAAAGCATTAACAAAATTAGAAATACCATTGCATAAATATAATGCACCAACCTTTTCTCCTTTTGCTATTACTAGGGATCCTTTTGTGAACTTCCAGGTTTTATTTATGAAAGTAGTTACGCAACCTTCACCTCCCAACTGCCCTATTGAAATCAGATTTTTCTTCAGATCTGGAGCATTCCTTACCTCCTTCCATAGCCACTGATTTCCATTTTGTTGTTTTATGAAAACTATACCCATTCTAATGGTTTTACAATGTTTATCATTATCCAATCGAACCTATCCAAAATCTCCTTGAACATAATCATGAGAATGTTTCCTATTAGGTGCGGCATGGAATGGGGCCCCTGAATCTACCATCTAGGCATCAATAATATTTTCTAATGAAAGAATCAAAGCATCTTGCAACACATCACTTGTTTCATTCGCTTCATGATTAGTTTCTTGCTACAGGTCTCCTTCTTTTCCCTTCCGAGACTTGCAGTCTTTCTTCATGTGTCCTTTCTTCCCGCATTTCGAGCACACTATCCCTGATATAGACTTGGACCAGCCTTTTCTTGACTTACTGTGATATCTTGAGCTCTTTCCTCTTTCCATTTTTCTTCCCCTAGTCACTGCAGTCAAAGCATTGCCTGATTTCTCACTGGATCTTTTCCATCGCATTTCCTCGCAAAGGATTGCACTGACACTATCATCAAAATTTAAAGTACTAGATCCAGAGACAAAGTTAATAATGGCCGTATTTAAGCCATTACAACTTTCTGGCAATGAGAAAAGAAATAACAGAGCCCTAACTTCATCATCAAAATTTATCCCTACAGAACTTAACTGACTTGTAACTGTATTAAAATCATTTAAATGGACTGCAACAGATCCACCTTCTAACATCTTCATATTAAATAAATGCTTCATAAGAAATACCTTATTTGAGGCCGAGGGTTTTTCGTATAGTTTGGCCAATGGCAACATTAAACACTTTATTGTCATTTGATTTGAAATATTAAATGCTACCGATGCCACTAGGCATAGCCGTATCATTCCAAGTGCATTTCTGTCAGGAATATCCCATTCTATATGTATTATAATCATTGGCTTCTTTTTATTTTCACTTAATGGTAGGCACATATCTCTCTGATATAGATAATCTTCCATCTACATCTTCCACAGTTGGTAGTTTTGGCCATTGAATTTTTCGACCCTAAACCTACCATCTTCTGCCATTTCTCCAACTCGAACTAGGAAACCTTCTCTCCTAGTAGTTTATCAGCCAAATATACCTTCAACTCTGATACCAGTTGTTATAGAATTATATATTACGGAGCAATGGAACACACAAAATATTGTGGAAATATAAACATAAAAAGCATAAAACAAGAGAGACACAGATATACGTGGTTCACCCCGTTTGGGCTACTTCCATGAAGAAACAACCAGTCCTTCCTTTGATATTATCTAGCAAACTAAAGAGATACAACCTACAGTAGATCCGCTGTAACACCCTCTTCACTCTCAATCTCCTCTCTCTTTCTCACTCAGAATACAGATCTACATAGACGCAACACAATTCCCTCATATAGTGAGGGGTTGCCTTCTAGGGCAAAAAACCGTAAATTAAACGTAACTTCCACCATCAAATCTCTACCTAATGAATGGCCCAGATTGACTATAAATTACTATACTTTTACAAGGCATTTTTACATCCATTCTTAGGCCCCCCTGGACCCCTCCCTACAGTGAATATTTTATGGGTGGTGTTTCCACCTGATTTCGAACTGGGGTCCAATACGGTGATACCTTTGGATACAGAAGATAATTAGGCTCCATACCCAACACATCCACTACAAATTTAATGGTTTCATGTGTTTGACATACTAGAATTCCTTTTAATTCTTTTGATTATTATGATTCTAGTCAAATTTGTCACTAGTTAGAAAAAAATGTTCTCTCACATTCAACATATGAGGAAGATGGTTCTATTATTCAAATAATATGCAAAGTTGTCCAAATTTATGTATCTTTGTGATCTCTTAACCAAGAATCCTAAACGTTAATCACTCTATCTGATCATGACAACTATCATTCAAATTGTCATGTCCCCATTAGTAATGTCATGATAGTTGTTTTTCATCGATTGACACTTATCATTTATCATCTCATTTTTTAGATACTTGTCAAGCATTTGAGGCACTTTAGCTTCTACTTATGGTTATGTCAATCCCTCAATATGTTGACAAGCTTTTTGAATATGATCAGATTCATTTTCCCTTGCAAGATTCTCATCTTGATTCCATACCATTATTTGAAAATTATTTCTCTCAAGGATTTCAGCATCTCCATGAGGAACTCTTTGAATGTCAAGATCCAATCTATCATTAGTTAATAGCATCTTTCTCAGAAATCCCTATGTAATTAATAATTTTCAATGTTTTTGGAGGTTTGCTGTAAAAAATAACACACATGTAGGTATATTCATGAAGAGTTGTAGAGGTTTGTCTATTTTTTATTCTTTTCAAAAGGGCAATGTAGAAGGCTGATTAAGGACTACAAATATTTCTACATCTAGCAAAAAACTTCTATCTTTTGTGTAGGATATTAAAGTTCTAATTTTTTCTACTGCACATTATTATACATCAATTTTAATTTTTCTTATCTTTGTGCTTGCAAGTCATGAACAATGGTTGCTTCATTGTAGTTTTCATTACACTTGACCTTCACTTTCTAGTTGATTAGCTTAGGAGTAGGTCTAGTTGCATTCACATTTTCTTGTACATTTGTCTTGCATTGGCTCTCCAACTAGCCTTTGTATTTATTTTATTATTTTATGTTATGCATGTTACTTTACATGTTATTTTTTTTTCCTTAGTTATTGTTTCATGGTGCCTTTACTTCCATCTCATGTTTAATAATAATTTGCATGAAAGATGCTCTTTTGGATAAAAAGACAATGTGGTGAAACTTGAAAAGAGGAAATGCAATGATGAACAATGCTTGGCTTATGTATTATCCTCTTTTCTATATTTGGTTTTGATATCTTTAAAGTTGATGATGGATGAATGGAAAATGTGATTCCTTCCAGTTGGAAAATATTTGGTGTAAGGTCATACCTTACCAACCATCAATAATATAAATAAGTGAAGGTCACATTGAACACTAGTACTTAATGCTATTTTTTTTATTTTATAGTTTCATAATATGACTAACTTAGCTTTCATGTAATCTTCTTCCTTCATCTATTTCAACATGAGGAGTGAGGGATAAATTTCCCTTAAAACCAATTCCAAAGCACATTTCTCCTCAAGTTTAAATAAGAATGTTCTCTTTTCATACTTATACATGAGCTCTAAGTAAGACTAGAACTAAATTCCACCATAATTCAATTTGCAAATATTAAGGTAGATCAATATATTTGATTTCCTAGATTGTGCCAAATAAGATCTAGTTATTGACTATTGATATCATAACCATAAAAGTATGCTACAAGAACACAAAATATTATGCTTCTATCATAAAAATCACAAATAAGGTACGAGTATTAACCTACTTGTAATAAGATAAATGAAGGAGGAATATGCTTCTCTTTATTATTAAATCTAATAAATATGATAAGTTTATTGATTCATCAATTAAAAATGATCAATAGCATTGCTTCAATCACGAGACGGGTATAATGAATGTTGCAGCAAGAGGAGCCACTATTACAAATTCATAATCATATTATTCTCTAAAAATTTCCATGTAAAACAATCGACCTACCAAAAGTGGGCATAGATAGTTGTTTTCTATAGTCATTGAAGCATATCCTCTATTCACACTTCAGCCTCATTTATTTTCACATCAATATAAAAACTTGCAAAAATAGGAAGCTACATCCATTAAATAATCTATTCATAACTTTCTAATACATAAAAGCTATGGTAAGAAATACATTTACTCTAACAATTTATATGCACAAAATCTACAATCATTGACACCTTTTGATTAAAAAAATTCAACCATGTAGTCTACAACCATTGAGCTCTTTTACAAACACTTTGCAATCATGTAATCTACAACCATTGAGGCATTTTTTCAAACACTCTGCAAGAATGTAATATACAACCATTCGCGCATTTTGTCAAACACTTTGGAAGCATGTAATTTACAACCATTGAGACATTTGAATATTATAAATTTAATATCAATAACCTAACATATAATATATATAATATATATAATGTTATTTATATATATCAAATTTAAAATACACATTAAAATTTTTTATCCAAAAAATATAATAAACTAAATGTATAATAATATAACAAATGTAGAAGAAAATGTATTATAACTATCCTTACATTTTACTAAATTGATCTACTAAGAGTAATAATAATAATTATAATTATGATAATCATTATTATTAAAAATTATCTCTCATATTATTTATAAATAATTGTATTTTTAATTATCTTATAAATTATAATCAAATCTCTCATTAATTACTTTACTAAAGACATTTTGCTAGTGATTTTTTTTTTTTTTTTTTAATTACTTTGCTGAAGACATTTTGCTAGTGATTTTTATTTTATTTTATTTATAATAAGTAGATCTTATTTCATGTTTCAACAACATACAATTTTATCTTTTATCTAACCCATATTCATATAATTATATACGGTTCCATTTGTGTTAAGATTAGGCCATAGCCAATTCTATTTTTCAAAGTAGTTTTCCTCATGTTTTAACACATGTGATTTGGCTGATTGCGTTGAGAGGGGTATATGAGAGATGCTATGATATAATGTTATATTAAAATATTAAAAAATATATATGTTGCTTAATTATTAAAATATATATATTTATTGAATATCGTTAGTTTATTACAATATTTAATAAAAAAATCAATATATATATATAAAATAATGTTATTCATCATGGAACTAAAGTAAATATAAACAAAATTGTAGGGAATGAAAAAAAGTTTGTTTAGAACATTAATATATGTGTCAAAATATTTAATAAGATTATTTATTTGTTATTCGCACAATAAATTTACTTTTCTATAAAACATACCACCACATTTCTTATTCCACTTCATTTTTATTCATCATTCGACATTATAAAACAAACAAGAGGAGCTGCAGGGTAGCAAGTCCCTGCCTTGAGCTGGGAAAAGCTTGTCGTATGCTGTAGCCTGCCACACGAGCTTAAGGAAAACAACGCTTTGTTAGAAGCGGGAAAAGCTTGTTGTACGTTGCAGCCTACCACACGAGCTTAAGGAAAACAGCGCTTTGTTAGAACAATGCAAATGCACGAGCTTAAGGAAAACAACGCTTTGTTAGAACAATGCAAATGCATATAGAACAGAGAGTCATCACAAATGCATATAGAACAGAGAGTCATCGCATTTGAACAATGCAAATGCATATAGAACAGAGAGTCATGGCATATAGAACAGAGAATCATGGCATTGTCGGCAGACGCTCCAGATTTGCTGAGCCTTTTTATCAAGGATTAAAGTCATGGAATAATAAAGATCACAGTCAGGTTTGAAAATTATGAACTAGGTCACTCCCAAGGTAACTATGCATCAAGAGATTTGAAGACATTCGGACATGACTCGTCAGTATTACTACTTCCAGACTTTGCTGACACTTAGATCAACTAATGTGGCTATTATAGAAGACAAGTGCCCATCCATAAGCCAAATCCTGAAACAATTTATCAGAGTATACAACTAATCGATATCTAATGTAAGAGTCCAATTCTGAATTTGCATTGGGACTTATGCAAGGTAATCTTCAGGACAGATTGACACTTCAACATCTTATATTTCTTGATTTCCACAGAAATATATCTGTATAGAGCCAATCATGCTTACATAAAACCATATGAAGATGATTGCTCATAATGTTGTGCGAATGCCTAGAAACAACCAATGAAAAAACATCATGAATACTGAACAGTGATTTGCCGAGATCCTGATAATTGTTCCATAAATCTGCATGAGGAGCTTTTAGATAAAGTTTCCAAATAGACTTTTCAAAATAAATCAAAACTCTTTCACACAGATTTCAAGCAGAGGTTAAAGGGCATCATCAGCAAGTCTTCTTTTAAGAACGAGCTGGACAGAAGTCCTAGACAAAACCCACTACAGAGCAGACAGAATACAAGACTTCTTGAAATGATAGGAGCAGAAAGAATTTCAAATGATTCTGAGTGCATATAGGAATGAAGAAGTCTGAGCGTATAGGATGATACCCATCCTTGCCAATATGGGAAGCTAGACCAATATTGTTTGAGAATTGATAGCGTACATATGACTGAAGCAAGAGACATGTCGATGTGGAGAGCATTGAATTGATGCCATGCATAATTGAAACAAAGTCATAATGCAGAGAATCATGTAGCAGGACCATATGCCCTTATAGTTAATTATATACCATATGCTATTGCAAAGAGACAAAAGGTATAATCATACCAATTATGCAGTATCAATATTGAGCTAAATTCAGCCAGCAATGATTTGACTTCAGTCATTATTTTTAAATCTATGAAATCAAAAGATAAATTAAAATTCTTTAAATTTTTGTAATTGACGCATGTCATATGAGTGACACGTTGGAAGTAACGAATAATACATATTATTATACGGAACGACGGAAAAAAAAAAGCACTTGTTCGTAAGAGTTTGCATGTATTTCACGTGTGGCAGTCGCAGTGCATGCATTTCACGTGTCCAGACACAACACAATTTGATTGCAAAGAAAGGGGATGTACTTTAACTTGGCATGATAATTACCACGCTAGCAGACGGTCACACAGTTCTTTTTCACGCCTTCGCTTCCCCGTTGTGCTTCTGCAATCATTGTTTAACAATTTTTCTGCCGCTTGGACACCTGCAAATCAACGATTTCCGCCTTGAAGTGATTTAGGGGTGGAGAAAATCAGTGAGTTCCTTGATAATATTAATCAAAATCTATCTGCACCTCAAGTCATCTTGATCAACATCCGACTGTAAATATCAAGCATCTTGAAATTATTTGTTGTGAACAATGGTAAAACCTCTTCGAGTCTTCTGAAGCTGTGGAGTAAAATTTGGATAAGGGAATTAAGGGGATTGTGCACTATAGTAAAACCTCTTCGAGTCTTCTGAAGCTGCGGAGTAAAATGTGGATAAGGGAATTAAGGGGATTGTGCGCTAGATGCATGCTTAGCATAAAAGTAATCTAGAACGGATGGACGCCTAATTCTGCTCTGATGGGTGTCCTGCACATTTGGACGGCTGTGAACGTGCCCCATGCTATAGCGAGGCACATTGGATGCCCATAATGAACATCATCAATTTTTGCAGAGGGTGTCACAGTGTGAAGGTGATGCTGAAAGGTCTTAGGATGAAGCCTTTAGCTGTGGAAGTGGGTGAGCTTGGTAAGTATTTATCACTTAAAAAATTGTACTGTATTTTATGCACATGTTTCCTTCAATTTAGATGCAGGATTTTGTAGGATTTTGCTTTGAGAAAACACCATGTTGATTTTGAAACACCAGATCGAGAGTCCCTGTAGCTTTGCTTCGCCCGATTCCATTTCTCTTAAATGTCTGTTATTAAAAGTCCAGATAACAATATTTTCACTTGAATGATCAGCTTTAACAACAATTATATAAAGATAAATTCTAACTGTTATATGAAAAATAAATAAATTAATTGCTAACGGTTTTCCTTGAACTTTTGTGAAAGTATCATTCAAGAAAACAAAAAGAATTTAGTTACAAAGAAACTATAAAAAAATATATTATTATATGAAAAAACTTAATTTTGCTATGACAAGATTCAAATACTAATTTTTAAAACCCTGAAGGAATGGTAATAGTACACTGTAGAAATACCCTGGTAAGTAAAAAATATTAAGAAGGGTATTGCAACTTACATGAATAAGATAAATAACAGATTTTAAACCCTAACTGCATTTTCGGAAATAATTCATAGAAAATTAAAAGAATGGCCTTGACATTTTTCGAAGTAACCATAGAGATTCTCATGAATATCCATGGAGGGTTATATGATCGAACAATAAGTAATTAGGAAAAAAAAAAAAACTAATTGAGAAGTTACGAAATTGATAGGGCTTCTACAGGATTAAAAACCTGTTCACAATTTTAATAATTGCAAGGATAATATATACAAATGAATAAAATAACGAGTTATAAATAGAAAAGAATGTCATATAAATCACGGTAGAAAATCTGGCCAAAAGGTTGACTGTTAAAATGCAGAAAATAAGAGAAAAAACTCAGCTGTGTTCCTGCATGAACCACCCGAAGAGGGGTTTACACCCTGGTTCAACAACCTACAAGATTTAAACAAAATATTATATATATATGAATTGATAAGTGGTAATAAAAAAGGACTGAACATTACTGATATTATGACATTTGTTATACCTTTGAAGGAATCATAACACACCATGCAGAAAATTTGCAGAGTTAAAGACCTTGAAACGATAAGCAGACGAAGCATAGCGTAGCTTCGCTTCGCCCGGTTCCATTTCTCTTAAATGTCTGTTATTAAAAGTCCAGATAACAATATTTTCACTTGAATGATCAACTTGAACAACAAATGAGAAGCGGCTCTAAAAATAGTTAGTATTTTAGAGGAGACATGTCTGTAATATCATTAAAAAAACAAAAGCTAAAAAAATCGAGATCGTTACCTGGCAGCCCTTAAATTTAGCGGAAGAAAAATGGAAAAACAAAGAAATAAGAAATGCACGCAAGTATTAAAAATGAAAGATAATAAAATATATATCGAATTGTAAAGTTTTTGTGTGAGAAACTGGAAAAATTGTGTAACAGAAGGCAGAGCTGACGAGATTACTAAGAAAAAATAAAATATCTAATTGTTCGGGTCATGATTTTGAATCTTAAAAGGATTCCAAAGGTACAGGAAAATCACATAGGAAACATCCAATGAGAAGATTAAGAATTATCTAATTTAATTTGCGGAATTCTTGCAGGAGACAGTATGAGGGCAGGCAGTCACACTACTTTAGCCCGTGCTTACCAAGTCACAATGGATACATTCTGGCATGCATACTGAGCAATGGTAACCTCACAGCTTCTTCTCTCTCTAGCTCACAGCTTCTTCCATCTCTAGAGGATGCCAGGACGAACACGAAGCCAGCGGAACAACAACATTAATCTGTAACAAGCAACCAACCAACGAATCCAGCAAACGGAGGCCAGCAAACGGAGGCCAGCAAAGGGAGGTCACGTTTAAAACAAGGAAGACCATGGCGAGATAAGGTTCTCAAGTGAACAACAATTGTCAAGCATGCACCATTGGGTTTTCATGCAAGTTGCAAATTTGACACGGAAGGTGCAATGACATGTCAAACATTCTAGCTTGTTTCTCATAGCTTGTTTCCCATACATGATATAATGTTACTACAGACATTTAATGTCTATAAGTTAATGCTAAGTTAATGCTAGCATTAAACCAATGTTCATTTTATATGAACATTTATATGGCGCGTTTACTTATTACTCTAAGTATTAAAATGAAGAATGCCTCGATTTGAGGCCAAATAAGACTATGATTCCTTTGATTCATTTGATTGGTTAAAATAAAAGATTTAAGTACAGTGATTGGTCAGAAGAAAAAAGAATTTAATTAATATAAACGAACTTTGGTTAAAAGGGAAAAAAGTCATTGGTTTCAGCGTCGAACTAATGCTAAGTCCGGAAAACCGATTACTATAGTCCAGCGCTTTGGGCAGGGACTAATAATAAATTATGCTTTTCAGATATAAGTTTATTTTCTAATAAGTAAAATGGATATGTCAAAAATATTGCATGAAATTGGAATACTTATAAAACTAAAATGTTTCTTTCTCTAAAAATAATATCAATTAAAATGTGTTTCTTTGAAGTAAATTTTATCAAAATAAAAATAATTAGTGTTTGAGATATGTGAATTAAATAAATTGATATCATAGTATACAAATGTTTTTTGTATTAGTTATATTTTCTTGAAGTAAAAATTAATATGCATTTTTGATGCGTAAATTTATGTAAATTCATATCATAGTTAAAATAATAATGTGTGAGATAGATATTATTTAAGTAAAAATTCTATAAATATTTTAGATATATAAATTGTATAACTTGATATCATATTTTAAAAAAAAATGTATCAAGTCAATTTTATGGAAGTAAAAATTCAAATATATAAAAAGAATATGTGCGTGACTCTTATGTAAATTAATATCATAGTTAAAACAATTTTGTGTGACATAAATATTATCTAAATAAAAATATATAAGTATTTTAGATATATAAATTATATAACTTGATATCATAGCTTAAAAAATTGTATCAAGTAAATTTTATAGAAGTCAAAATTATCAGTGTTTCAAATATATAAAAGGAATATATGTGTAACTTAAAAATAAGAGTAAATTCATATTAACACATTATTTACTGAGCCAATAGAGAAATCAAATCTTTTCTCAATCTTTAGTCATGTTTTGTTCTAAAAAAGAGATTTTCATCTTGATCCCTCTAGGCGATTCTTATTTAAGAAAGATCTATGCAATAATAGTTTTTTTTAATTATTATTAAAGTAAAAATTATTTTACACCTAGATTAAAAAAATTTAACAATATTTGTTGTTTCATTAATGAAAAATAAAGTGTAATATTGAATATGTCATAATTACGAATTTTTTTTTAAAACACATACATATACAATAATATTATTGACCACAAAAAGAATTAGTCATGGACAAAATTTAAGAAAAAAAAACAATGTTTGTTTATAGAAGGAATATCAATCCCCCAATACTTAAAAAATATTAAACTATATAATGTGTACCATATAGTAATGTAATAAGAATATTCATGTGTAAATTTAATATAGCTTCACATTGGGACAACAAACTCAATCTGCTATAAACTATAGAAGCATGCCATTTCTGATTCCATTTCCCTCTTATCATTAGACTAATATTACACACAAAAAAAATATTAGATTATGTCTTCCTTGTAATGTGAAAAGTCATATAAGATTATTTACTAAAACCTAAAATGCATTAGACAAAGGTGAGGCCTTATCACGTGAAATAAATTTTATCAAGGTAAAAAATATTTAGTCTTTCACATATAAATTAAGAAAATTGACATCATATTTAAAATATATATTGTTTTAAATAAATTTTGTAGAAGTAAAAAATATTTAGTGTTTCAAATATATAAAGCTAAAAGCTAATTACATTAGGTATGTGATTATGTGTATTTAAATATGATTGTGTGTGATGTAAATACCAATATAAATTAATTTTAACATAATTTTGACTAACAAATAAATAATGGATAATTTCATCATGAAATAAAAACTCATTTTTTTAAAAATAAATTTAAAATCAACATTGCGTTACTTTCACAAGTGTGAGGACATACACTCTAGAATTGATAATGAGAAGCCATGTATTTATTTGAAAAGACAATACCATAAGGTGAAGCGAAGAAATGGACTAATTCTAATTAATAAATAAATAATTGTAAATTTGATGAATATAATTTTGTTAATTATATATATATATATATATATATATATATATATATAATATTATAAAAAATAATATAATTTTATTAATTAATGTAATTAAAAAGTATGAAATTTTATAATATAAACTTAACATCCCCAAATCTAAATTTAGAGGAGGAAGCTCACCATTTAATAGATTTAATTGAAAGAATTTATATTATGATCTTCATAAATATATAATTAAAGATTAAAAAATTATTTTCACATAATTTCAATTGATGATTATGATGATGATGGTTAGCGTCCACTGAGACCAAACTTTCGTCTATCGGACTTAGAGAAACAAATTATTTAGTTTGATTTAAGGTTTTATTTCTATGCTCAAAAAGCTCTGAGAGAAGCCTCCCAAGCTCACTATAATTTTGACATTGTAAAAGGCTAGGAAGGTCAGAATTGTGACATAGATTATGAAACTGAGACCTAATGTGGTTGTACCTGGGGCACTCTCGAAGTGGTTTTCATCCTCACTGTTTCTATTATCACATAGATGGTAGATTCTTTTTGTCCATGGTGTTTTAGGAACTGTCCAAGGACCTCTTTCACTATGGAGCTAGTGAGAATTCGTTCTAAACTTTGCTAAATTAATTTTATTCTTTGAGCTAGCTAAAACAGAGAGATACTTTTGATCTTCTAGGGTGGGGTTGATGACCTTCTTATAATAACTCAATTTTCTTTTAGCTGCTAAATCTTTCTCACACCACATTTTTTCTTTGAACTTAGAAATAACAATATTTTTAATGTTATTAATGTTTTGCAATGCATAGTTCTCGTTGATTTCCGAATGGTTCATCCCGTCCTCATGTCTTTATACCACCCCCGTTTGAGCCTTTGATGGTTTTGGCTAGAATTTAAAGCTAGCTTGGGAAGTCTATGATCTCCTATGTTATTGAGCTTGTGCTTGTACAACAGGAGCCTAGTCATAGGTAGGCTTTCGATAGGGGAAAGACCTACTTCTATAAGGAGAATAGGGTAGGGTGTATTGCTTTCAATTTTCAAGTTATATGTTATAAAGTTCTTCTGGATTTGCTCAATCTTTCTCCATGATTCTCTGGAGATGTTGTAACCCCAAACCTCACATCCATATAAGATAATCGGAGTGAGTAAAGTTTCAAAGAGGAGCTTCTTTTTATCCCAGTTTACGAGGTTTTCCATTTTACAATTATTTTCAAGACCAAAGTAAGCTTTCCACCCTCCATTAATCATTTTCTCAATGCTATAGTTCCAGTTGAGTTTGCGATGAATATCAATTCCAAGGTACTTGTAAGAATATACTTCCTCCAAGCTATTATTGTCATATATAAAATTAGCGTAGGTGTCCTTCTTGGATTTGATAATCATAACTTTTGTTTTGTAACTGTTAACAGTCATATCCATGGTAGGGCAGAAATCCTTAAGAAGTCTAAGCTGCTTATCAAGATCAGATGGACACCTTGCGAGGAGAGCAATATCGTCAGCATAGAGAAGAAGGATGGCGACTACCGAGCACATCCTGCTTCCTCTAAATAACCTTCGAGCTTGTCAATGTAAATGCCAAATAGGGTAGGGGAGAGGGGGCAACCTTGTTTAACTCCAATATTACACTTAATATCTTTGGACCACCCCTCATTACTTTTTAGCTTGGCAATTACATTCTCGTATAATCTAATAGCGGGAACTCTCAACTAGAAAGGAACCTTTAACTCTTCTAATCTATTCCAAAAATTGTTTCTAGGAACCATATCAAAAGCCTTTCTAAAATTCACACAGCAACAAAAGAGATTAGATTTAGGTTCCATAAAATTATTATAAATTATTTTTAATCCTAAAAATTATTTATATTTAGAAAATAGTAAACTTGCGTAATAAATATTCAATAATATATAACTTGATGGCTGAATAATGATCCAACAACGACATGACCATTATAATTTTTATTATAACGTTCAATCAGTCCACCCTGTTTGTACCCATTATGAAGGCAGGCACATGATATAAGTGTACATGTTTTCTAATGCAGGTTCATGCACTCCACTCCTGTGTGTCCACTAAAGTCATGTTACACAAGTTGGCATTATTTTTCTGGACAAATACATTGCAGGATATGGTGTCCAAAAGTGGCTTATACGCCATTGCTGTTTTGTCGTTGCAGGATATGGTGCCCAAAAGTGGTTTATACGCCATTGCTGTTTTGTCGATTTCTATTTGCAAAAGGAAAATTCTCAATTTTGATGTATGAAAAGAAACTTGATTTCCAGACTTTTTCCTCGGGTGTTTTTCTCTCAAATATGAAAGATTTTATATTCGATTAACGTACACACAAATAAAATTACAAGTTTATCGTCCTCAACAATCACCAGTCACGAGCACACTCTCAATAAAGCATTTTGTCTCCCATTTGCATATATGGAAGAAAAACGCTTTGAAGGGCTTTACGTTTGTTTCGCGTACATGAAAATAAACATACGTAACAATTAATTTTTCACAGTCCAATTAAAGCATGTAATGACAAATCAGACATTTTGTCGATTACGGAAAATTGGAATGAAATGTCGAATATTTTCATAAATCTTTTTAAGTTTATAACCATAACTTATGGTTATAAACTTAAAAAGGTTTATGAAAAATACTCGACATTTGATTCCAATTTTCCTTAATCGACCAAATGTCTGATTTGTCATTACATACTTAAATTGGACTGTAGAAGATTAATGGTTAAGTATGTTTATTAATTATTTGACCTAAAATACAATATAGAAAAAATTGGGAAAATTAAATCCTTCCAAATTAAATTATTTTTAAAATTAAAAAAATAAATTATATTTACAATAGGTTTAAAAAAAATCATAGGTTCAGATCCAAAATTTAATATAGTTTTTAAAATAAAAAAATAATAATATTATTAATTAATAACTAAAACAATTTAATTTTTTTAAATATTAATTTTATTTTTAATAAAAAAGACTGGACCAAATTTCATCATAATTGCAATATTTTTAATTTACGGTAATTGTAATATTCATAATTTACAGTTTTATAAACTTTTCAAGGACAAAAATTATTTATTTATCAAATTCCATCGTAATTGTAATATTTTTAACCTAGCATTTACAATTTACATAACAAATTTACAATATTTTTTCCCAATTTCCAAATTTACAGCAAAAAATCCAATTATGTTGTGGCATTTTGGAATTTTTGTGACGAGTACGACCAACTTGGTAGCTCTTCAGTTCTTAGTGACTGTTGAGGTCTTAAATATTAACTATTATAGATTTATCTTTACTTAAGGATCTAAGATAAAATTAGAGGGATTAATTTTTTTCAAATTTATATCATATATAAATAATTTATATTAAATATTTTACATTCAGACATTTTATCACAAATTAAAATGACTTTTTATCATTGGTATATTTTTTAATTATATGTCAATATTAATTTTTTATTAAAGTATTTTTTTGATAATTCACGTTAAATATTTTTATATATAATATTAACTTTTTTTTTTAGCATTTGGCTTTGTTTTTGACAAAAAAATTATGACACTTATCTACAATTTAACATTAGACATGTTTTTTACTATTATTGAAATTTATTTATTTGTAAGGTGATTGGTTGAGGTCTTAGTACGGGTTGTTTAGAAACTTCCATTTCTATTAGTTAATAATTTTTTGTTTTAGTTTTATTTCATTTTTATTGAACTTTTGGATTATTATTTTTTTCATGAATTATATTTTTTGACAATATTTTCAATTTAAATGACTTATTATTATATATGAAACATATTTTAATATATTTAATTATAAAGAATTATACAAATTAACAAAAATAAAATACACACAAATAGCTATATATATTTTAATAGAAATAATATTAGTTAATCATATTTCTTATTTTTTTGTGATAGCATTCAACCATATAATAATTTATTAGTTGTTTTACTTTTTTGATAACATCTTTATCTTTATTTTTTGTTTCAATAAACTATATTTAAGCTAAGTCACAGGTACTAGCTACTATGTAGCCCTTATTATATATATATGAAATTGATATTAACATAAATTAGTTTACATACATTTTTCATACCCATATTGATATCAACATTTAAACATTTTATTTATATATTTTTTTATTTCTATTCATTTATTTTTATTCTATTTAACATTACTTTTCTATTTAAAACACAATTTTATTTTTTTAATTACCCATAAATACACAAACTTGCACGAACCTCTCATACTAAACTATAAAATAAACTTCTAAATTCAATCACGGGATAATTTTGAAAACATGAAAAATATCTCATACCACTGTATGAAGCTATTGCTCTGTCATTCATTCGCTTAGGACATATTTGCTGTGGGGCGGGGTAATGCTGGGCATCCCCTCTCGCTCCCTGGGCCCTATCTTTCTCACTTCGAGATGAGCGGTAACAGCAGTCATTGCCTTTAGGGATAGGGTTCATGCCACCAACGGCTGGCTTCAAAAGTTGGCCTGAGAGGTATCGCATAAATGGGTGCCCGTCACATCCACGCACTTGATTCGCTCAAATTCGTCGTCATTCTTGGAGCCCATTCGGCTTTATTACTCATTATCGGCCCAAGGCCCACAAAGATTCCGACACTTGCGTTTCTTATAAGATTGAAATCGCTATATATATTGTGTAAATTCGTACCCTCGAGACCATGCAAAAACACAATCGGATTTTAATAATTTATTTCGGTCAAAGTTACTTGTTTTATATTATCAACCCAATTATGTCTGATTTATGGATTTTTTCCGTTGCAATGAATTAATTAGAAGGCTATACTCAATAATTTGTTAACATTGTCATGTTTTTGTTGTTTATATATATAATTTCTCATATTTTTAATATTACTTTTTACTTGTATCTTTCCTATGAAAACATTATGAAACTTTTAAACGCCTATAAATTACAAAATTAATGAGCTTAAAAAGTAATGAGCCTGTTGTTATTACATATATTGCCATTTCCTTCTATAATTAAGATGTATGATATGACTTACGTTATCACTGTCTACAATACTTAAGAACATCTTATTTGTCTAGCGCGCAAATGTTATTTGATGTACGATTAGTGTATATATGTTAATTTTTATTAATCTTTGAGTCTCGAGTTTCGAGTTCTTATGGGAATTTTTTTTGGTTTTTTTTAGAGTTTTAACTGAAATTTTAGGAAAATGTTGAATATCTTTATTTTCCTATAAAGTTAAAAATAATTTGTAATTTCTACAAATTTTATTTCTAATTTTTTATTAGTTGAGCGAGTTTTGATTTGACATAATTTTTTTTTTGGAGAGATTTTTATTTTTAATATTTGTTAGTGTTTAACAGATTATTTAAATAAAAAAAAACTAATTTTGTAAATGGCTATTTTGTTACTCATGTGACACTCACATTAACAGAATGCTTTGAGCAAGTCCTTTACATTAGTGGGGAGGGGTGGTGGAGTGTGGAGGAGGATTTCTATCTGACACTAATAGTAACATAGGGATCGCTAGTGTTATCTCTTATTTCATTTTAAAATTTTTCATATTTAGCTACTTGGGAGAATAAATTTTATAGGGTTGTGAATGCATGCAAAATGGAGGATGTGTGGAAGAGGGACTCTTTGCAAGAGAATAGGGTGCACATGGAACTTTATTCCACAAACACGAAATTATTTTAGCTTTAAAGGAAGACTTAGTATCTAATATTAAATGACGTCTCATTTTAATACACATGAGAAAGAAGTATTGTGGAATACAACAATGGTGAAGCAAGGAATAGAAACTTTAATTCACAATGTTGTACATTTAGAAACAACATATCTTGGTATTAAAAAAATTTGAATACTATGTGCATTTATGATTTCACATATGTGAATTAAATACTTATGACCATACAATATTAAACTAAATGTCTTTGTAATGCGTGTGAACAAGAAGTCCTGTGTGGGAGAATGAGTGTGTAGATCAAGGAACATAAAATCTCTTCGGTAATGTTTTGGTCCTTTGTTTGCACACCTCCTTTTCGCATGACAATATGTATTAATCAAATAATAAGAAATAGGGTTAGAGAGGGAAATTTATTCCGTAGACATGAAATCATTTTAAATTTAAACAAAAATTAGTATCCAATATTAAATGAAGTCTCTCTTTTATGTATGTCCGAAAGGAGTTTTGTGTGTGGAAATGTGTGTCGAGAAATGAATAAAAACATTAATTCATAGTGTTCCGCATCTTCCGATACATTTCCCCTTAAGGATGGATTGACATGGGCTTGTTTTATTTCATATAGGGATGTTTCGACAATTTTATGTATGGTTTTCAAAGCTATGTTCAATAACTTTAATCATTTAAAAACTAGAAATATCTAATGTTGATATTCAAGGTTCATGAATACTATGGGCAATTGTGATTTCACATTTGTGAATTAAATATTTATTATGCAATATTAAATGAAGTGTATTTTTAATGATTGTGAAAAAAAATGTTGTTCAATAGAATAGGTGTGTGGAGTAAGGAATAGAAAATTTCCTCCACAATGTTGCAATCCTCTGCATAGAGTTCTCCTCCATATACTTTTTCCACACACCTCTCTCCTACATGACAATACATATTAATCGATTAATGTGTGTTTTTTGTTTATTAAATTTTTGGGAATGGAAATTTTTGTTTACATGTACACCGGGTGTGAAATAAAGGTGGATGATTAACTATTCACATTAGTATATTTTAAATCCTTGATGATTTAAAAATGATATCAAAGTAGAAAAATGTAATCTTGGTAATCACAACTTCTAAATACTATGTGCATTTGTGATCTTATATTTGTGAATTAAATACTTATTATCTAATATTAAATGAAGTTTCTTTTTAATGCATGTGAGGAAGACGTGTTGTGTGGGGGAGCATATGTGTAGAGTAACGAAAAACAAAAATCTTTTAATATTTTGTATCTCCATATGCATTTCCATAGATCTCTATCCCACAAAAAAGTACATATTAATGAATTACTTGGATTTTCTTAGTTTTATTCAATGTTTAAGTTGAAGCTACTATTAATATTGAATTTCATAGGAGGAGGATGTTGTTATAGGTTAACATGAGAAATTTGGAAACATTACCTTTTTTAACAAATTTGTAAACATTTTATATAATGCATTTAGCATTGAAAGTCCAACTAATATCATTACCATATGCAAAATGTAATTGGAAATTCGAAGGAATATTGATTTAATGAAAATTTTAGGTTATGGAATATTCCTACAACTTTGTGCCATCACCTCTCTTGATTGAACCACAATTGTGAACATCTATTGATGATGTAGGTGATGTTCTTTGGTATCCATATGATAGGTGTAATTTCAAAGAACCTGAATTTAGTTCTCAAAAAAGTTTGTGGAGCTTGAAGCATGAGTAGAGAGAAAAGAAAAGAAGACAATTAGGAAAGTAGTTTATAGTTACAAGGCTTATTGATAGTTTCATAGTACAACCATCATTTCAAGATTAAGAGTAAATACAATTTAGTAATCATACAATTTAATGATCATTGCATGTGCATACTCGATGAATTGAATGTTGAAAAGATTGATATTTTCCCGACAAAGTTGTTTTCTATTAATCATATATACTAGTTAACTTTAATCATGAGTTATCGGCAATGTTTCTTTGACATTTGTGAATGCATTGTGGCAGGAAGAGAATTATATTCGACACTGAGAAATAAATTGGTTCTATAAACCTAGTATAAAAAAACATATAAGTGATGAGGACATATATATACACATGCCATCACGAAATTGGTTAATGAGGACAAATATTAGGATGATGAAAAATATCGATGCTAACTTGATCTTTGATACAAAGGTTTTGTATACATTTTATTTTGTACATTTTTGTGAATTAGGGTATTGTTGACACAACGATCAACACCCTCCAAAATTTTGCTTACACTTGGATTTTGGAGCTTACTAAGGATTTTAAGATTTTTTGCTCTATGGTTACTTCTTGATCTACTGATGTTTTCTTAAAGTTCTCAAATACTCCTCTCAAAGTTATAACTCTCAAATTCACTTCTTAACACGTGTTTAGTTCCTAATGAACTTATAAGCATACTTCCTTTATGAAATCTTCACCATGCATAGCATTGTCCATCAGGAAAGTTCTTGGGAAATTTTCAACTCATGTTGACAGTCAATGTGCAGTTTACTTGACAACCTCCCTCACTTTGGTTGCATTTGTACTTTCAATTTGGTGATTTTTCTCAACTTTCGTCTTTTGCACACTTTCGCTTTCACAAGTGTCACTTTCACATTTTCAACTATCATTTTGGCTTACTTTATCTTTAGTAAGTGCTTTTTTATGTCATATTCTCTCTGGAATGTTTCACTTTCAAGTTCATTTGCATTTTCAAGTAACTTTTGTATGTTTTATTAAGGTCGCAGTGTCTCTTTTAAGTGTTGCAATTTTTCACATCACTAGAGTTTGTGATGTTGCACTTATCTGCATTAAACACTACTACATATGATTGGAATATGTGTTAGACACATTCTCACATATTACTTCCCTTTTAGGTCATAGTAGACACATTTTCGTAACTTGTATTCTATGTGTCACATTATAGTGTTTCAACTATCGCACATAGAAATAAGTATCACTTTGTTTTTGTTTTAGGGTGTGATTGATGTTCACGAGTCTTGTCCATTCCTTTCGCTTTTATTGATAAAAATTATGTGTGTGGTTGAACTTCGAGTCTTGATATGATGCATTTCATTCTCTTACTCTTCTAGTCCCACACAACAATTTTCAGAGCTCTTCTTGGTCCTTCAACCTAGTGCATGTTGTGAAGGAATTATTCTCTTATAAAGAGGTGAGACTAGCATATTCATGAGGCTCAATGATGTAGCCTTTCTCACTAATATTTGTGCATTAATTCCTCCTCAAGATCATCTCAAGCTACTATTCATTATGAACCTTCACTGGCAATCACCTAGCCATTCTCTCTTATACTGACTCACTACACTGAGATTTGATCACCAATGACTTGCATGGAACATATAACACTACTGGATGACAACATGGATTCATTCCACCCTCTTGCAAAGGAAAACTATGCAATACAGAGACACTCCTATCCTCACCATGCAGTGAAAACCCTCCTCGGAAAAGTTGCTTCCTTCCTATGGCTTCCCTTAGTGAAAAGTGGACTATAAATGAAAAACCCCCCTTGTTGGGTCAAATTGTGCTAGAGTAGAAGGAAAAGTGCATTCCAAATCAATAGTCACTCCTTGGTGAGTCAAATTACACTTTCCTTAAGGCCTTTTCTCCATTTTAGTGCATAACATAGCCTTAAGCCTAAAGCCTTCATCCTTCCTTATTCACATTGTGCTCTGCACTCAAATATCATCCTTGACAAGCCTCCCTCAACACGTGGGGCAGTCTAAAGAGGTATTGAGCCTTTAACAATTTAAATTGTAATTTCCTAAATGCCTCCTTCTCCTTCCAGCACATAGCAGAGTCTGAAGCTTAGAGCCTTCATCCTTCCCTCTTTACCTTCCCCTATGAGTTAATACTTACTTAGTTCCTTCATTCTTCAGCTTATGGCATAGTAGGAAGGCTTAGGGAGGCCTTGCCTTAGTTGTTTAGTAGTCAAACTATGCTTTCTAGGTCTCCCTCTCTTTCCTTCTTGGCACATGGCATAGTCTTAAGCAACAAGCCTCCCTACCTTATTCCTTGTTGTTCCCTACTACGCTGGACCAAAGAGAGCTCCTCTTTACAAACCATGGTGTAGTAACAATGAACATTGGAGCCTTCCTAATCCATTGATGAGTTCAACTGTGCTTTCCTTATAAAGACGTCTTATTTCAACCCCTCTACAAACCTGTCATTAGTTGTTCATTCCATGAGTTAGGTAGTGACAGAATAGGGGATTTTAAGACTGGGCTTTCCTCCTCATGAATGATTTTCATTGGAAGGAGTACCTTCATAGCATGACAAGGTGATGCTGGAAGAAAATAGAAAGGAGAAGTCTTAAAGAAACACATGCAGAGAAGAAGCACAAAGTAGAACTATCATGAAAACATAAATAATATCCTCAACCTGAATGGAAAGAAGATATTGTATGATGACTCATAGGATTCCAATGTTGATCCAAGTCCCTTTCGAGGATGAAGTGAAGAAAATAAAGGATCGTTCATCAATTCGGGATATGGACGATATCTCACATGAATATTGAAGACAAAGAAGTAACGACGAAAACTTGGCATTTCCATCTCATCATGAAGTGCATGTCATCATTGTCAAGTTGTAACTTGTACAAGTGTCATCACAATGTCAAGTGTATCCATTTGTTGTGCCAGATCATCATGTGGAATATAATTTTGTATTTCCACAAAAAGGATGAAATGTAATGTTGTGCAAGTCCAATAGTCATATGTGGAATAGGAAGAGTCAAATGGTCATATATGGACAAAACTCACATGAAGAAGTCCAAAATTCACATAGAGAAGTCCAAAGGTCATTTAGAAGTTCAAGAGTTGTTTATAAGACCAAAGGTCATAAAATAAGTCCAAGAGTCATTAGCGTAACTCAAAGGTCATGTGGATATGAAGGGTAATTCCTCTTGTTATAAAATAAACCTCGTAACTCCAGAAAACAAGGGGTTTGTTTCAGCTTAGGCTTTGGAGAGCTAGCGTTTTCTTCTCTAATTGGCATAGGAGAGAAAACTATCCTTTGGAGAAACAAGAAGTGACTTAATGTTCCACTATTGGAGCTAATGGTCACCATTATAACAGTGTACTTGGATATTTCACCTAATAATTGAAGCTCATTGAGCCAGCACATTTTCATGAATGCATCATGAATGTAGTAACACTATTCTTTATTTTTTTACAATATGTGTTTTGTTCACATGTACTAAGGAAATTGAACTACTTCATTGGATTTGGTACTTACCTTGTTGGAAGTGTGTTTTATTTTTTTTAATGATCATTATGTCTATGTGAACTATTTATCTATATGATTGATGAATCCTTCTTTGCTCTCATGTGCCTCTCTTAGGTATTACTATTACTTCCCTTCGAGAGACTTACCTGTGTCTCCCCTCTCATGAAAGTTTCCTTTTACACATTACAATTGGTGTTTCACAATGTCAACTTGGTTGTTCAATTCGTATGTGCATAATATTACATGTTCTCCATTGAAACCAGGGTAAACCTTAAGTTATGATGGCAGAGATGATACTTTGAATGGGGCTCCTACTCCAAATGGTTTGATGTCTATTTGGGACTTCACATTAGGGAGACCCCTGTATGTTGGAAGTATCCAATGCCATCAATATTCTAGCGCTAGAAGGATTGCCAAATGACAAGTTGTGCCCATTGATTTTGTTTTGAATCTCTTACCCCAACTAGCTCATCCTCAAATCATAATCCCTGAATGTTTTTCTAGCTTATCCATTGGTAAAATTATTATCTTTGCGGAAGAATTTAATTACTTGTCTCAATTCAGGTTTGATGAAAAGGGTGGTACATTCATTACCAAACATGTATCTAATTTTCTTGGATTTTGTAAATCTTATGAAATAAATATTGAACATGTTGTTTTTATGCTATTCACCCTCACTCTTGAGCATCGAGCCAACCAATGGTGGTATACCTTACCATATGCTTCCATTCATTCATTTGATTAATTCCTCAAGTATCTTCATCAAGCCTTTGATAAGTATGATTACTACGATGTTTTTAGAAGAATTAATCAACCTCGAGGGGAGCCTAATGAATGAATTCAGTATTTTACTAATCAATTTCTTCACCTATGTTATGAATTTCCTGAAGAATATGTGGATTAGAATCTCTTTAGACAAAAGTTTGAGTGACTAGTTCATATCTCTTTGAAGCCATGTGATTCTGAACACCGAGATCATCATGCTCTCCCAACTTTTCCAATCCATGATACACCTCATATATCATAGGAGGAACTTGTTATTCCTTTCATTTCTTATCTTCCTCCTTTTCCAGTACCAATCAAGATGCCTATATGTATTAATGATCACACTGGGAAATTAGTAATCAAATTTTTGATCCATCTCCTCATTATTTTTCCACTTTTCATGATTTAGATCCAATGGAGGAAACCGCGGAATGGTTCACGAAGCCTCATGTAAAGAATAATCCTTACATTACTAAATATTCTATTTACACTCATAATTTTATTCTTGAATCTATTTGACAGTTGTCCTCCTCCATCATCTTTTTCTCAGAACCCCTTATTCCCAGATCCACTTGATCAATCCGCTTCTACAGATTCTCAGTTTTCCAATATAAACATTGATCAGGTATACGGTAGTCACTCTTTATTGGTAGAGCAGCAGGAAGGTGGATATTATTTTCACATTCCTTCTCTTTTTCAAAATCCTCTGCATCAAAATCACATTTCTTCCTTCCTTGACTGATTTTGAATACAATAATCCCAATTATGAACCAAATGAAATTAATTTTATTACTCAATATGAAGTCTTGGATAACCATCATTCTGATGATGAGGAATCCATTATTGTATGTGATGTTGTATGCTCAAGTGCACCATTTGATCTTTCAATCTCTTAAGAAGATTTCATATTAGAATATTTAGACCTCAAATCTGATTCGACCCAAGAATATGTTCTTATGGAAACGTCCTCTTTAGCTCACTATCCCTTGTGCTTTACTATTTGTAATGTATTAACTTGGGAAGAATATACTCCATGGTCTTCAAGTTTATCATCTAATGAGTTGGATTTTGAATTTACATAAGGTAGTGAGGTTATCCATGGTGAAGAGAAAGGTAAATAGATCATTGAATATCTATTCCATCCGTTTTCATTTCTAGTTTCAGATGAATAAAATCATTCTATTCAGGTTACTCATGAGATGGATTCAATCTATCCATCCTCAGATGTGAAATTACAATAACGTTATGACTTGGGTATTCTATTTGTTGAATATGTAAATTCTGACAAAATTAGTGATGTAGAGGGTTTCAATTTGGATAGTAGTGATATAGTTGAAATTATTGATGGTATTTATCCACACACCATGCATGATATAATCTAATCTTCAAAATGAAATTATTCAATTCTTGATGGTTTCGGGATTCATGAGGAAGTTGAGGGACTATAACTTCTATTAATGGTTATGTTAGGTTCTCACAACTTCCATAAGATCCCTAAAATAAGTCATATTTGGATTTCTCACACAATATTTTTCTTTAATCAGTTTAGTGAATGTAAATAACTTCTTAGAAGATATTCAATATTTCAGAGATAGCTTTTCTAGCTTTAAATATTCGATCTCCAATCACATTGAAGCTTCCATTTCAGTTGGTTCATCGTCATGCAAATATCTTGTATCAAAATCAAGTTGGGAATGAATACCTTTCAAGGATGTATGAAGTTGTGAAGTTGATCATTCTAAATTTTATAATTAGATGAACGATCCATGTCTATCATATGTGTTTGAAAGAAATACACTCCTAGTCTTTCTTTTGAATATTATGATGATAATCATTTTCATTTTTGCACTAGATTTCCCCTTGAGTGTTAGTGAATTCCTAAGTTATTTGTTGAATCAATTTGCTCTTTTTCATCCACTACAACTTGAATGGTTTGATGTGTTTGACATACTAGAATTCCTTTTATCTCTTGTGATGATTATGATCCTAGTCAAATTTGTCACTGGTTAGAAAGAAATGTTCTCTAACATTCATCATATGAGGAAGATGGTTCTATTATTCAAATAATATGCAAATATTTCCAAATTGATGTATCTTAGTCATCTCTTAACCAAGAATCCTATACGTTAATCAATCCATCTGATCAAGACAACTATAATTCAAATTGTCATGTCCCCATTAGTAATGTCATGACAGTTGTTTTTCATCGATTGACACTTATGATTTATCATCTCATTTTTCAGATACTTGTCAAGCAGTTGAGGCACTTTATATTCTACTTATGGTTATGTCAATCCCTCACTATCTTGACAAGCTTTTTGAATATGATCAGATTCATTTTCCCTTGCAAGATTCTCATCTTGATTCCATACCATTATTTGAAAATTCTTTCTCTCAGGGATTTCAGCATCTCAATGAGGAGCTCTTTGAATTTCATGATCCAATCTATCATTAATTAATAGCATCTTTCTCAAGAACCCCTATGGAAGTAATAATTTTCACGAAGAGTTGCAGAGGTTTGTCTGTTTTTTATTCTTTTCAAAAGGGTAATGTAGAAGGTTGTTTAAGGACTACACATATTTCTACATCTAGCAAAAAACTTCTATCTTTTGTGTAGGATATTAAAGTTCTATTTCTTTTTACTACACATTATTATATATCGATTTTAATTTTTCTTATCTTTGTGCTTACAAGTCATCAACAATGGTCGCTTCATTGTAGATTTCATTACACTTGACCTTCACTTTCTAGTTGGTCAGCTTAAAAGTAGGTCTAGTTGCATTCTCATTTTCCTGTAGATTTGTCTTCCATCGACACTCCAACTATTATTTTCATTCATTTTATTATTTTATGTTATGCATGTTACTTTACATGTTAGTTTTTTTTCCTTAGTTATTGTTTCATGGTGCCTTTTCTCCCATCTCATGTTTAATAATAATTTGCATGAAAGATTCTCTTTTGGCTCAAAAGACAATGTGGTGAAACTTGAAAAGGGGAAATGTGATGATGAACAATGCTTGGCTTATCTATTATCCTCTTCTCTATATTGGGTTTTGATATCTTTAAAATTGATGATGTATGAGTGGAAAATATGATTCCTTCCTGTTGGAAAATATTTGGTGTAAGGTCCTACCTTACCAACCATCAATAATATAAAGAAGTGAAGGTCACATTGAACACTAGTACTTAACGTTATCTTTTTTATTTTATAGTTTCATAATATGACTTACTGAGTTTTCATGTAATCATCTTCCTTCATCTATTTCAACATGAGGAGTGAGGGACAAATTTCCCTTAAAACCAATTCCAAATAACATTTCTCCTCAAGTTTTGAATAAGAATGTTCTCTTTTCATACTTAGACATGAGCTCTAAGTAAGACTCGAACTAAATTCCACCATAATTCAATGTGAAAATATTAAGGTATATCAACCTATTTGATTTTCTAGATTGTGCCAAATAAGATACACTTATTGACTCTTGATATCATAACCATAAAGTTTGCCACAAGAACACAAAAAGTTATGCTTCTATCATAAAAATTACAAATAAGGTACTAGTATTAGCCTACTTGTAGTACGCTAAATGAAGGAGGAATATGCTTCTCTTTATTAGTAAATCTAATAAATATGATAAGTTTATGGATTCATCAATTAAAAATTCCCAATAACATTGTTTCAATC
Source organism: Pinus taeda (assembly GCA_000404065.3). Lineage (NCBI taxonomy): Eukaryota > Viridiplantae > Streptophyta > Pinopsida > Pinales > Pinaceae > Pinus > Pinus taeda. The sequence goes on along the minus strand of APFE031618343.1, from coordinate 89,432 downwards.
ACGAGACTCGTATAATGAATGTTGCAGCAAGAGGAACCACTATTATAAATTCATAATCATATTATTCTTTAAAAATTTCCATCTAAAACAAACGACCTGCCAAAATTGGCCATAGATAGTTGTTTTCTATAGTCATTGAAGCATATTCTCTATTCAGACTTCAGCCTCATTCATTAAATTCATTTTCACATCAAAATAAAAACTTGCAAAAATAGGAAGCTACATTCATTAAATAATCTATTCATAGCTTTCTAGTACATAAAAGCTATAGTAAGAAATACATTTACTCTAACAATTTATATGCACAAAATCTACAATCATTGACACCTTTTGATAAAGAAAAATTCAAGCATGTAATCTACAACCATTGAGCTCTTTTAGAAACACTTTGCAATCATGTAATCTACAACCATTGAGGCATTTTTTCAAACACTTTGCAAGAATGTAATATACAACCATTCAGCCATTTTGTAAAACACTTTGGAAGCACGTAATCTACAACCATTGAGGCATTTTTTCAAACACTTGGGAGAAATTAATGTGAGGTTATTATTCAACCTCTTTAAGTCATAAAATTTATAAATTGAAACTTAAAAGTTGGCATATTAAAACAACAACTAAATAATCTTAATCTTTCGTCAAAAACTCGAAAATAGGCAAACATAGCTCATATCGAGAATCTGCAAAATCACATAGATTTATGATTTAGGTTTTGAAAATCATTTTTTTGGAATAAAATTTGGGGTTACATGTTTTTACATAAAAAATATACCCTCATGTTGACTTGAAAAATTATGAAGCAATCATGGATGTATGTTTTAAAACTAACAAATATTTCTACTCCTTGAATCTCATTTATAGATTTTATAAAAAAAAATGACATACAAGTTTGAATCTACAACCATGCATAACAAATAGTAACATAAAATTAAGTTATAATTAATTATTTTTTGCTTAAATTCTTTTCTAAATCATTTCATCTACTATAAGTGAATTGAAGGGTTTTGATATTCATCAAGTATCAGTTTCATTCAATCATTCCTACAAACACATGATAAGAATCCTAATCTATTGTAATACATATAGAGAATCACTCCAATATAAGAGTTAGCCAATGATGATTCTTTTAATGCATTATGTATCCTTGTTATATAAATTTTCAATGTTTGCTAGAACACAATGACTGAAATTACCTCAATTACTTTCTTTGAAACTCTTGGTTGCTAAAATTTCTACATTTTTATTTTAATGATTAATCTAATGATCCTCTAGGTATACTTTGCATATGTGTCTAGTTCCTTACTTCTTGGGTAGGTTGCAAGCTAGCACTTATTCTTCCATAATTATTTGCATATATAATAAAAATAATAGCATTGCACATTCACATATTTTTCCAAACAATTGGCAACATATCCTCAAACCCTTTCTAAAACATGACTCTAATTACTTGTTTTAGTTAAAATGAAACAAATCCTTAACTTGCAAAAATCTTACCCAACTCCTTTGAAAATTATTTCTTCTAATTAAATTTATCAATGTTTATCTTTCCTTTCGAAAGGGGTACTGGAAATGTTTATTTTAAGACCTCGAAAGCCCAATCAAGCATCAATCTTGAGAGCTTAAATGCTAGGTACAAATTTTCAATTCAAATGTGTTAATAAATCTATTTTCTTAGCAAAAAAGATAGGATTGATTTGTGCCGATTCGACAGAGGGAATGGGAGAGCCGAAGTGATCAAGGTTTTTGAAAATAGAATAGGTCATCTCTTATGGTGGGCGGCAAAGGAGGGAGCTCGGCTCCCTCGTACAAAGAAGCGGTGGCTAGCAAAAGTAAAGGATTGACGGGGAACAACGGAGATTTCACTAATGAAAGAATCAAGGAGAATTAAAAGGAAAAAGGGGGGACCAAAACCAAGGAAAACAATAGCAAAATGGACAAAGAGGAAGAAGACAAAAGTCAGGGTTCAAAAGAAAAAAACAAAAAGGACCTTGCAAACCAAAAGCAGAAATTACTTCGAGAGTAATATTAAATGATCCTGCTCTATAGGCACATAGGGAACACATGGGGACCTACTCCATTATCTGTAAATTCATGGGACTATGGCCCACTGAAAATGCTTTACAAATGTGGATTAAATATCATTGGAAACCCAAAGGAAGCATTGACCTACATCTTGGGTCAAAGGGATTTTTCACAATGGTGTTCTCAAACATCGAAGATAAAGACAGAGTATTCAAAGGAGGACCCTACACTTTTACAGTAGCCGGTCTCTATATGAGGCCTTGGAGGATGAAATTTGTACTAGAGAAGGAAACGTTCTCTTCGGTACCAGTTTGGGTAAGGCTCTACTCTCTACCTCTTGATTACTGGCAAACTGAATCACTAGCTACCATTGGAAATAAACTAGGATGTTTTATCAAAGCTTCTAAAGCCACAAGAAGAGGAAATAATACATCCTTTGCTAGGATATGTGTGGAAATGGATCTGTCAGGTGCGCTTCTGGATGAAGTCATCCTGGAAGTTTTTGATGAGGAATGGGTGCAAACAGTGGACTATGAGCATATCCCTTTCAGATGTCGTAGATGCCAGGAACATGGACATTTGTCGAGAGATTGCCCTCTTAATAAAGCAGACAATAAAGATAAACTCCATCCAATGAAGGACTCAGATAACCTTCAGAAGTGGCAAGAAAATGGAAAGGGGGAAAAGGGGCTAAAGAAACAACATAACGAGTGGTTGAAGATTACTTAGAACAATTTTCATGTGCTGGAAGAGAAGGAAGAAACCACAAGAGAAAACCAATATCAGGAGAAAGGCACTAAGGAGAAAGACAAAGAAGAGGACAAGATATAATCTCTAGATATTGGTTCTCTAAAAGAAACGATCACAAGTGAAATAGAAATGGAGATGGACCAAGAAATGACCCAAAGTGAAACAGATCTGGAAGATCATGAACTACAAGAAATTCTCCATAAGGAAAACCTCGATCTGGAAGGATTTTTGATGTAGGGAACCAAAGGAGGAATAGATTCATTGCCTCAAGAATAATGCAACAGAATATAGGAACAGTTTTTATGGAAAAATCAGGAAAAAGAGCTAGGGAAAAGTAAAAACATTCACAAGTAGGAGAACAAAGGGGTGAAAACAATGAAATTTACTCCGAGATTAGCTACTAGAAATCCAGGAAAGAAGAGAGGCAGGAGAAAACCAAATGAGCTCTTGATGGAGTGTGGAAAGCTAATGATAGATTCCGGTAAGATGAAAGATCTAACCATTTACTCCTTTACAAATCTTTAATCTTGAACTTCATATCTTGGAATATCAAAGGTCTAGGTGGTAAAAGGAAACAAAGAATAATAAGTAACAGAATGAAAATAGCAACACCAAACATAATATTCATTCAAGAAACAAAATGCTCCATTCATAAACTAAAATAAATACATAGCAAATGGCTTAACAGGTTTGAGTTTCTAGAAGTTAAAGCAGAGAACACAACTGGGGCATTCTCACTCTATGGAATCCCCAAAAAGTCAGCATAACGGATGCAGAGGCATCAAGAAATTATTTATCAGTCATCATTCAACCAGTGGGTGTGTCAGACACCTTCCTGGTTACAAATGCTTATGGTCCACAACGAATAGATGAGAAACTCAAATTTCTTGAATCCTTGGTAAATATTAGAAGCAGACATGGAGAAATGCGTTGGGTCTTGGGAGGAGATTTTAGTATGATTAAATCTCTTTCAGAAAAAAAGGAGGTACTAGACTGCTAAGTAAAGATTCAACAACATCCCAATCCTTCACAGATGACATGAAAGTGGTTGACTCTGAAATGCACAATGACCTTTTTAATTGGAATAAAAAAAGAGGAGGTGAAGCCTAGGTCACCTCCAAGTTAGATAGATTTTTAATCTCAGAGGAGATGATTGTCACAAATAAAGAAATAATTGCTAAAGTTCTCCCCTTTGGAGGCTCTGATCACTGGTCGATTCAACTAGAAATCAAGAGGATTGATTCACCCAGAAATAGACCCTTTAGATTTGAGAATATTTGGCTTTCCCACCCAGATTTCATTAGCAACATTGAAAAGTGGTGGTTTGAAGATCTGCAGATCCAGGGCACTAGAATGTTCCTCCTACATAAAATATTGAAGCACATCAAACTCCTACTCAAAGAATGGAACAAGACGGAATTTGGCAACATTTTCATAGATAAAAAATCAGTGGAAATCAAGCTGCAGGAACTAAACCAAGCATTAATCATAGAAGTTTTTGATAAATTCAAGAGTGAGCAAGCTGATAAATAAAATCAAGAATGGGAGAATTTATGCAAACAAGAGGAAACCTTTTGGAGACAAAAGTCTAGAGTTCAATGGCTCAAAGAAGGGGAATGAAATACCAAATTTTTCCATAGATCGACTATGGCCAATATAGCACACAATAGAATTCCTTCGTTATTGAATGAGAACGGGGAGCTCCATACCACCCATAAGAATATCGAAGCTATGCTAGTTCACCATTTCAAAGTCATCACAAAGGAAAGAAATCTAGACGAAGAACAAAGCATCAAGGAAATCACAAAAAATATCCCTTAGATGGTGTCTAGAGAGGATAATTTTAACCTAAATAATCTAGTTACCAATGAAGAAGTTAGTGAGGTCATTAAAGACATGCAGAATGGAAAAGCTCCATGTCCAGATGGCTTTGATGTTGATTTTTTCAAGGCCTGTTGGAATGTTGTCAAACAAGATATTCTGAATGTTGTAGAGGACTCCAAAAGGAGTAGGACCATTTTGAAATACCTCAACACATCCTTCATCTTCCTGATCCCCAAATAGGAGTTAGCCCTGACTCTTGATAAGTATAGACCCATTTCTTTATGCAATGTGGTGTATAAAATAATGTCCAAGATTTTGGCCAACAGGCTCAAACCTCTTCTTCCTTCTTTAATTTCAGGGGAACAATCTGGCTACCTGGAAGGAAGAAAAATCCTAAACAACATTATTCAGGCCCACGAGGTTGTTCATTCGCTTACGAGTAAAAGGTAGGCCAGAATGATCATGCAATTAGATATTGCTAAAGCGTATGACAAGGTGAACTAGATGTACATAAAGAAGGTCCTTATTGCTTTTAGGTTTGACAACAACTGGGCCAGATGGGTTATGGTTGTGGTTACTTCTTCTAGATTTTCTATTTTGGTGAATGGCTCACCCTCAGAGATCTTTACTCCTTCCAGAGGACTAAGGTAGGGAGACCCACTCTCTCACTTTCTCTTTATCCTCATGATGGAAGGATTGGGCAGATCCATAAACAAGCCAAAATTTTAGGAAAGATCAAGGGACTGCAATTAATAGAAAATGGTCAAGCAATCAATCACCAACAATTTGTTGATGACACCATGTTACAGGGGATCCCCACAGTCAAAGAAGCTTCAGCGTACAAATGAATCCTAAATGACTTTGCCTTGGCTAGAGGTATGGAAGTCAATCTGTCCAAAGATTTTTTTCTTTAATACTAACATTGGAATTCATAGGAATATCTCCAGAATTTTGGGCTTTCAAAGGGATTCCCTCCCATCAAAGTATTTGGGAATTCCCCTTACGGGTAAACCATTGCACAAAAGAATTTGGGAACCTGTGCTCAACAAGATGCAAGACAAAGTCAAAAAATGGACATTCAGATCTTTGAACCTTGCTAGTAGGTTGATTTTGAGAAAGGTTGTTTTGCAATCTATCCTAGTTTTATTTTTACCTACCTTTCTAGATCCCAAAGGGGTCTTACAGTAGATTAGAAATATCCAGAGAGATTTCCTTTGGGGCAAGGAGGAGACAAGGAAGAAATGGGCCCTTGTCTCTTGGACAAAATTTGTAAACCCAAAAATCATGGAGGTATAGGCTTAGATGATTAGGAGATTGTAACAAATGTTTTATGTGCTAAGCTTTGGTGGAGGTGGGTCAAAGAACTAGAAGTTCAATGGGTGAAAACCAGGAAAGAGAAATATGCTAGCTCCTGGCATACAAATGATCTTATAAGAATGTCCAGAAACATAAAAGGCTCTTATATCTGGAACAAAGCCTAGGCTAATAGATGCCTAGTTCAAAACAATAGCTTTTGGGAAATCAGAGAGGGAGATCTAGCTCTCTTCTGGGAAGACCAATGGAAACAAGAAACAATGTTGATAAGAGAGGACTTTATAAGCCTCAAGCAAGAAACATAGTCCCAAGGTTTAATAAAAGTTAAAGATTTCTGGAATCTTCCTCATGACTCGGGAAAGGGGAGAAAGTCGAAAGATATAGAATGTAGAGAGGATAGTCCCAACAAAACAAAATCCGAGGAACTCATGAATATATTGAAATGGAGGAAGATCTTGGTAACAGAAGGGCAGGATCAATTAAGATGGGATCTCAATAAAGAAGGTTCCTTCACATTAAGGAAGAAAAAAGATTTATCTTGAACCTTGATCCCTGCATCTTGGCGAAATCCTGGAAACAACTTTGGAGTCACCAGGGTTGGATGAAGATCAAGCTATTTATGTGGTTACTTCACAATAAAATATTAACTTGGGAAAATATGAGGAAGAGGGGCGTTATTGGACCTTCTAAATGTCAATTATGTGAAGCTCAAGAGGAGATAATGGAGCATATTCTCAACAGTTGCACCTATACCACCTAGCTGTGGGATTCTTTTTACACCATTTTCCAATGGATAGACAGAGATAAGGGTAGCATCATTAATGCCCTGAATAAGTGGAGGAAAAATTATTTGGAGTATCAGATCCTTAATCTACCCTGGACCTTTACACCAAGTTTTATTATCTAGAATGTTTGGAAAGAGTGTCCACCACTATGAGCACTTATGCCAGGAACCCTCCATCTTTGAGTGAATTGAAATCTCTCAGGAATGTGGGCATGCAGGAGATCATTTACAAAGGTCTTAATAGAAAGGAAAGAGATTTAGACATGGAAAAGGAGATCCGGAAACCTCGACTCAAAGGTTATCTGAAATGCAATATTGATGGTGCTTCAAAAAGAAACCCTGGTGCAACAAGTTATGGAGGGGCGTTAAGAGATGAAGAAGGAAATATAATCTTTACTTTCCACTACCATGTAGGTAGAGCCACCAATAACATGGTTGAATTAATGGCCTTGCAACAATGTCTAGAGCTTCTTCTACTAAATCAAACCTCAAATGTCATTATCGAAGTTGACTCAGAGATCTCTATAAAGGTGGTGAAGAGAATCAGTTGTGGAAAAGAATTAGAAAGGGTCTCAAAACACTAGAGACTATTACAAGTGTACCAAAGAATTCAAAAACATCTACTGAGCCTCAAAACTATTAGCTTCAATCATGCTCACCGGAAAGCCAATAAACTAGCATATTTACTGGACAACCAAGGAGTGATCAATTCAGAAAGTAGGATTGAGATGACGTGGATGGAGGCACCGCAGAGCAGATTAAAGGCTCTCTGCAATGAATAGGTGATAGAGGACAGGGAAATTTTTAGCTATTGGGTAAGTAGGGAAGGCACAAAATGAAGCACAGTATGCAAATGCAAACACAGTTTCGTGGTTGGTGCCTTGAGGAAGGTAAAACTATGAATGGTTACAGTTGCCTTTGGGGTAAGTTAACCAGTCTCATTTTCCTATACATTGCTACACAAGGTTTTTATGTTCAGTCAATGGCCGCGCCAGTCGAGAGTCCCAAACTAAGATATCGGAGGAAGAATAGGCAGATCCTCCCGACGATGGAAATTCTCATGTTTTCATATTTTAGGCTAGTGATCCAGGCTTTAAAGAGGTTTCCAAGCAGTTTCCAGGTGATCGTTGTGATTTTAAATGGTAAGTAGTTTGGGCGCTTTGAGAGCAATTCCACTAGGCTCTCGACATGTAGCTGTAGGTTTTAACCCTATACAGAAATTACCTGCTTACGAATTCTAAATCATAGAAAAATAAACAATGTGAGAGCATAACACATAAAAGCACATATGCACAGAGATTTTCCCCTGGATCCCAAAATCGGGACTACCAGCTTGATTTTTTCATTATATTCCTTTCAATGTTACAATACATATTTACACATGCCGAATAATCCAATACCATGGACTGAAAACCATCACGTCCAATACCTCGGACCAAAAAACCATTGCATCTAATATCATGGACAAAACCATCGCGTCCAAAAAACATGTGCTAAAATCATGCAAAAAACCATAGGTGGGTCCACCCAACCTAACATAGGGTCTAAAACCAAAATTTTCCGGGGTGCTACCCCGGACCCCATAAAGTGGGGTTATGGGTACCCCTCAAACTCCCTGTTAACTATGTGGAAAGAATATAACACAACCCAACAATCTCCCACTTGTTGTTTTCTTTCCACATGGGGCCACAGGAGAGCTTAGTCATTTTTCCAGCCCTGAAACACCCAATGTTTCTCTACACCAAGGGAACTTCTTAGAGCTAACCGATTTTGTCAATGCATCTGCAGTATTCTTCAAACCGTCCACCTTTACCAGAAACACCTTTTTGTCTTCTATCATATCCCTCACAAAGTGATACTGAACATCAATGTGCTTTGTCTTTGAATGACAAGAAGGGTTCTTTGCCAAGAAAATTGCACTTTGGCTGTCACAATCTATCCTTATAGCTCCCTGTACTAACCCCATACTTGAACACAATTTCTGCAACCAAACTGCTTCCTTGCTTGCATGAGCGGCTGCCACGTATTCTGCCTCTATAGTTGATAGTGTCACTACAGATTGTTTCTTACTCATCCAACTGACTACACCTCCAAATAGGTTAAACACATATCCTCTTGTAGATATTCTCTGATCCAGATCTCCAGCCCAGTCTGCATCAACAAAGCCATGAATAACCAACACTCTGTCAAATCCTGGTCTTCCTTGGTACCACAAACGATAATCACTAGTGCCACGCAAATACCTGAAAACCCACTTCACTGCTATCCAGTGCTTCTTCCCTGGTTTTGACATAAACCTGATCAATACTCCCACTGCATATGCAATGTCTGGTCTAGTACAGACCATTGCATACATCAAGCTACCGACTTCACTTGCATATGGAACACGAGACATGTCCTCTTCCTCTTCTTGTGTCTTGGGACACTGTTCACCATATAAACTCACGCCTACAGGAATAGGAACCTTCACTAGTTTACTATCCTGCATATTAAACCTCTGCAGTATCGTCTCGACATACTTCCTCTGGTTTAACTAGAGCTTCCTCTTTCCTCAATCTCTTTTAATTTCCATGCCAAAAATATAGTTTGCAGCACCGAGATCTTTCATGTCGAATTTGGAGGACAATTGGGTCTTCAAATCTTCGATAATTTCTTTGTCATTTCCAACTAGCAACATATCATCCACATACAAGACTAGATAAATAACATGGTCACCAATTAATTTAAAATACACACAGTGATTTTCTTTGCTTCTGGTGAAGCCAAGTCCCCGTATAAATGTATCAAATTTCTGATACCACATCCTTTGTGACTGCTTTAACCCATACAAAGACTTCTTTAATTTGCATACTAGTTCTTTCTGACCCTTCACCGCAAAGCATTCAAATTGCTTCATGTAGATTTCCTCTTCCAAATTCCCATGAAGAAATGTTGTCTTCACATCCATCTGTTTACCTCAAAATCAAAAGCAGCAGCAACAGATAAAAGTAATCTAATAGAAGTTACCTTGGCAACAGGAGAAAAATATCACCAAAATCAATTCCGGACACCTGGGAATAACCTTTTTCTACCAACCAAGCTTTGTATTTCTCCACCTCCCCTTCTACATTTGTCTTCTTCTTGAACACCCATTTGTTGCCAATGGGTTTCCTTCCAGCTGGCAACTCCACCAGATCCCAAGCCTCATTTTTGTGTAAAGATG
>APFE031618343.1:40949-78385 GCA_000404065.3 Pinus taeda | reverse complement strand
TTCGTCCTCTTACCACCAGAGGGGAAACTCACCCGATTCTGCTTCCCATATACACAATTTTCACAGAAATCAAAATCCAAAGAGCTATTACACATACCTTCTACCATACCTTTGCCATGATGTATTCAAAGGCCCTTCTCTCCAATATGTCTAAGCCTTTGATGCCATACCATGGTCTTCTCTCCAGACACCACTAGATTTTTTTCTCCATTTTCAGGAACCATAGAACTATTGCACCCGTCAACAATAGTGCTACCTTGTAGCTTGTATAGAGTTCTAATCTGAATTCCCCACATCAATACCAGTGCTCCTCGAACCATCTTGCAGGTATCCTTTTCGAACACTATCTTTACACCTGCATCATCCAACTTGCTTACAGAAATAAGATTTCTCACCAATGCAGGAATATGTAGAACACCCGGAAGGGTTCTAACCCTTCCACCTTGCAACTTCAACTTTGCTTTTCCATGACCAATGATTCTAGCCTTCCTATCATCTCCTAGGAAGACATCACCACCATAGTATTTCTCATACTCGCAAAACCATTCTCTATGGGGAGTGAAGTGAAAGGATGCAGCTGAGTCAATTAACCATGCCTCATGGTCTACATGTGTACTTTAAGAAGCCAAGTACACATCCCCACCTTCATCTGATGTGGTTTTCGCCTCGGCAGAAGAAGCATCATCAAATCCTTTTCCTTTATCAGGAGCTTTAGATTTACACTCCCTTTTGAAGTGCCCTTCCTTGCCGCATTTCCAGCACACCACCTTTATAGGTTTTCCTGGAGATTTAGATCTCCCTCTAGATTTAGATCTCCCACTCGATGACTTATTTTTGTTTCTGTTCTGGGACCGTCCTCGTACAGACAAGGCATCACCATTCTGGTTGTCCATATTTTTCCGTCTCATCTCCTCCGTCAGCAAGGCTGAGACTATTTCATCAAACTGCAAAGCAGTTGCATTGCTACCTATTGCAATAACCAGACTATCCCACGAATCTGGTAGTGAACACAACAAACTGATGCACTTATCTTCATTTGAAATTTTAATATCAACAGATGATAACTGACCTACCACAGTATTAAACGCATTCAGATGCTCTGTCCCCGAGTCTCCATATTTCATCCTCAGGTTATACAACTTTTTCCGCAGGGACAGTTTATTCACCAGAGACTTAGATTGGTACAAAGTCCCTAACTTGTCCCACAAAGCCTTCGTCGTAGCTTCCCCTGATACATTGAGCAATACTGAATCTGAGACACACAATCATATTATGCTCTTTGTCTTCTGATCCAACTTCTTCCATTCTTCATCAGTCACTCCCGTTGGTTTAGTACCCGGATCTACCACGATCCACTGATCTTTATCCACCAACAGATACTCCATCTTGAGTTTCCATAACTCAAAACTCTGACCATTGAACTTCTCATTCTCTATCTTTTCGTTGCTCGCCATCTTCTTTCACCACCAGAATCGATCTCGCAGATCTTCCACTAAACAGGGTATACCACAGGCCCAAGCTAAACCCCTCAGCAACAAAGGCGTCCCCTTGAAGAAAAAACAACTTTGATACCAAATGTAGGTTTTAACCCCGTACAAAAATTACCTGCATACAAATTCTAAATCACAGAAAAATAAACAATGTGAGAGCATAACACATAAAAACACATATGCATAGAGACTTTCCCCTTGATCCCAAAGCTAGGACTACCAACTTGATTTTTTCATTATATTCCTTTCAATGTTACAATACATATTTATACATGCCGAAGCATCCAATACCATGGACCGAAAACCATCACATCTAATACCACAGACCAAAAAACCATCGCATCTAATACCATGGAGCGAAAACCATCGCGTCCAAAAAACTTGTGCGAAAATCATGCACAAAACCATAGGTGGGTCCACCCAACCTAACATAGGGTCCAAAACCAAAATTTTCTGGGGCGCTGCGTTGGACCCCATAAAGTGGGTTACGGGTACCCCTCGAATCCCCTGTTAACTATGTGGAAAGAATATAACACAACCCAATAGTAACTAGGGTAGAGTATGATTTACCACCATCCATTGCACCGTAAGGTTCAAGCATCCTGGCTTTCCGATATCTCTTCGTGCCATTCATTTGTGTAGCTGGATTTAATGGCCTGATTTAGCCATGCGATTTTGTGGGGCCACTTGTATGTTCAACTTTGTAAGTTTATGTTGAAGATAATGTGGAGTTCGGCAGGGAGTTTTTGGTTAACCAAGAGCACCATTTGTGAGAATAGATGATCCTTTAGTTAGTTTTGAGGGTTATATTCATGGCTGAATAGCTAGGATATCTCCGAAGTCCATGATTTAGTCTGGTTGATTGTATATATTGTAATACTTCTTTAGGTTGATGGAAATAGAAGGATATTCACTTGCTTTAGCAAAAAAAAAATATTTATCTTTCCTTTCTAAAAATCTACAATACCAAGGTTAGTACAATAAACTACACTAATAATAATTTCAACTTGATATCTAAACATCCATACATATAGACCACTGTTAGTCTTAATCTTTAACTATCCACAAATATTCTAGATAAAATAAGCTTAAATGAAAATTAGATGCTTACAACAATTTCAATTTCTAGTTTTTTTATGTTAATTCTCTACTAAAGTTTCGAAACAATCAAATTCGTAGATGATGAGATATTCAAATTCAATCACTGAGAATATTATCTGTCTCTAATTCCTTAATGAACTGATTTGAACCATTTGGTTTTCCTACCAACCATATCTAGGGAGAAGTTCTTCCCTTGGAACTGCTGAGTTATATGTGCTCACAAGCAGTAAAAAAATATAGTAGTAGTGTTAGGCCTCTATACTACTAGTGTAATCGCTTATTATTATTAGTACAAACCCCTTATTATATTGATGTATCCATGTAGTGCCCATATTGTTACTATTGTTCCCCATAGAAGTCCACTATTGTTATTATTGTGCCCTTACATTATTATTGCTATGTTAGCTCTCATTATATTATGACTCCTTAGACTCCCATATATAGAAAGGACATATTTTCATTTGTATCATCCAAGAATTGTTCATTTGTGTAATGTCAAGGAGGTTTCCCCTCAAAGAGGCTAAATTCTAAGGCGTTAAACTATCTTTTCTATCTTTTTGTGAGCTAGTTTCATAACATTTGGCATTAGAGCTTTGGATTCTAGGGTTTCATAGCTCCAAATACGTCATCGTGGAATTTTCACTATAACCTTTTTTCTGCGACGTTTAAGAAGCAAAAAAAAAAACTCATTTGAGACAAAAACGCACTAAACCTCAGATCCAAATTTCAGAGCTTGTCTCACTATATTATTGGAGATATCATCTAAGGAAGTTAGGCCTTTTGCAAGCAACAAAATTTAAGCTAAAACAGGTCATTGTGGGATTTTCAATATAACTCTTTCGCTACAAAGTTTGAGAACCTAAAACAAAAACCCATTTGAGAAGAAATCGATATGAACCTTGGCTCTGAATTTTAGATCCTATCTCACTATATTTTCGGACATATAGTCTGAGGAAGTTAGGGTTTTTACAGACCCCTGAATTACATTCCAAATAGGCCACCCTGGGAAAATCCTCATAACGGTCTCTCTAAGTATCATATTGAAATTTCGTAAGAATTTACATGAAGAGAACGAACCATAGTTTCTTGTGTATATTTTTTAGATCCTAAGGTGAAAACAGTGACACGTGGCACTTCATAAAAATTCGCTCTTCTGAAAAGGTATATAATCAGGTCGTCTTGGGAGATTGTGCATAAATATTTATTGGAGAATCTAAATTTGATCAGACTAGTGGCATTGGAAGAAGGACATAGAGGTCCACTGCAAGTCACAATTTCAGAACTAGAAGAACTGATAGTAGAGAGTTATAGTCATTTTAAGATTGAACTCCTAAAATCAAGAAAAGGCGATATGAGGAAGTTTCGTGGCAAGGATCCAGTAAATTGGATACTTCAAATGGAGCAATATTTTGATCTACATGGTGTGCAACTATTACAAAAGGTATGTATTACATCTTCATATTTAGAACCAGATCAATTTTTATGTTATAAAGGGCTTTGTTCTCGTAAACAACTTCTTACGTGGTCAATTTTCACGGAGGAAATGATAGAACATTATGAGTATACAAAGAGCAGCACCTTCTTTAGAGAAACACCACAACAATTGGAAAGAGAAAAAGGGCTTTGTTAGTTAGTGGAAATTAAAATTATGGAAACAAGGAAGTATATCCCTCACAACTATAAAGATGGAAGTGTTTTTTCTCCTAGCCTTCCACAACCTACAAGGGTTACACCACAACAATTGGTAGAAAAAGAAGAAAAAGGGCTTTGCTGCAATTGTGATACCAAATGCACTAAAGGTCATAAGTTTGATGAGAAGAAATTATTTTACATAGAGCATGAAGAGGAGGAAGAAAAAGGTCATGAAACATCAAAAGAAGAGGATATATGCTAGTACCCAACCCTAGAGAAAGAAGAAATGAATCAGACCATATCTTGTAAACCACTGGCAAGAATTACCACTCAAACTCTCAACATAGAAGGGCATATCAAGAAGAAAAATGTGCAAGAAGTGAAAGATCATATCGAGAAAGAAGAAATGAATCCAACCATATCTTGTAATTCATTGGTCGGAATTACCACTCCTCAAACTATCAAGATAGAAGGGAATATCAAGAAGAAAAATGCTCAAGAAGTGAAAGATCACATCGAGCATCAAGAAATGAATCCAGCCACATCTTGTAAATTATTGGAATAAATTACCACTCGTCAAACTCTAAAGATAGAAGGACATATCAAGAAGAAAAAGTTTCAAGGAGTGAAAGATCACATCACGCATCAACAACAAGTTCTCCAACTTTTAAAGGATAACGCCACTTTGGTGCTAAATCGAATGAAACAACAGGTAGATCAACAACGTAGTGAAAGATGTTTTAATGTAGGTGATTGGGTATTTTTACTGCTACATCTCAAGCAAGCTATTTATGAGAAGGAAACGTTGGCAATACTACATGCACTTAAGAAATGGCGACCTTAACGAATGGGAAGACACTTCAAGGTAAAAATGGATCATGATAGTCTTAATAATTTTTAGAACAACTGTTATCTTTAGAAGTTGTCACAAATATGTTGGGTTATGACTTTGACATCATATATAAAAAATGAAAGAAAAATTTTGTTGCAGATGCACTCTCAAGAAAGGATGAGGATGTGGAAGCATTGTTTTGAGCTATTTCCATTATCCAACTAGATTGGATAAATGAAGTAAGGGATGAATGGAAGAAGGACAAAGAATTACGGCCACTATTGAAAAGTTTCAAAAGATCCCAATTTAAAAAATATTGCCAGAAATTGAAGAGGAAGGAAAATCATATTGGAACCTAGGGCGGTCATAGAAACAAGAACCGACAGCTACGAAATTGATCAATTTCAGAGTATCTCATCAATTGGAATAACTTACATGTTGAAGATTCCACATGGGAGGACAAGAATTTTATAAAGAAGCATCAAGAACTACTCAAGCATTGAGGACAACACTTTTCAAAGGAGAAGGGCATGTTAGGCCCCTATACTACTAGTATAACCCCTTATTGTTATTAGTACAACCCCCTTATTATATTGATGTACCCATGTAGTGCCTATTTTATTACTATTGTGCCCCATAGAAGCCCACTATTGTTATTATTGTGCCCTTACATTATTATTGTTATGTTGGCTTTGATTATATTATGACCCCTTAGACTCCTATATATAGAAAGGCGGTATTTTCATTTGTATCATCGAAGAATTGTTCATTTGTGTAATGTAAAGGAGGTTGCCCCCTCAAAGAGGCTAAATCCTAAGGCATTAAACTATCTTTTTGATCTTTTTGTGAGATGGTTTCATAAATAGTAGAGGGATATATAATGCAAGTTGATGAAGATAAGTTTCACTTCGTCTCAATACAACAAGTGGTCAACTTCAATAGGTAGAGCTACTTAGTAATTTAGTATAGGAATTTCATATTCATTTTGACAACATTTATCTACTCTCCCAGACTCTTCCTCTCTTAATCCTTTTCAAGTCTCTCCATCTCTTCGTATTAAAATGCACCTCTTTTTCTCCCCCAACTGAGAAGATAGGAGACACATATATTGGAGGAGCAACAAATTCTTGTCGTAAAGGAGGAGTCATATGAATTCCTTGAGGAAAAGTAAAATTTTCCATTTAAGGGAGTGTAACTCATGCCATTAAGCAGAGGGATGCATGCCCTATTTAAAGAGAGTATAACATATGCATTGAAGAGAGCATAAGAGGAATCCCTTATGACATGATTTTAATGGTTGTATAGCTTATCATTAAGAGAGAGAGTTATGTAGAGCCATGATAGTTATCAAGGAGAGAGGTGTGAAGTGATTGAGGTGATGAAGGTGACTTCTAATTCATTTTAATAATAATACCATAGTCTCATAAAAGATAATAATTATATTAATAATATTGATGATTAAGTCAAGATTAAACTACTAGGATTGAATAGTGATAAGTTCAGTGATTTTCATCCATCTATACTTGGTTACCAACTGATGCAAGGTGATTTACTATTTTGAGAAAGTCACTCCAAAATTGTTAGAAATTAGATTTTATTAAGGAAATTTGTCACTGAGCTACCCATGAGCGGTATTTTTTTCCATAGAATAGGGATTCCACATCCATATCACATGCATCTCTGCACCTTAGTAGATTAAGTACTCTGCACAATGATCTACTCCAAATATCGAAGATTCCATACCCTTTATCTTTTTAAATATTCAGTACTCCATACCCTAACATTTTTATTATAGATCCAAGACATTTCTTTGAAGGTTTGTACTTCACTTTAAGGTATTTATTGTGAGCTCATACCTGTTTGATGCTTCATTGGTAAGCTCTAGTTCCGAGACCAAGAATTTTTCATTACTTCCACAGTTATTTTGATTTTGAAGAAATGACTTCCACAGTCATTTATAATTTGAAGTTTGCAAATAACCACGTCCCCTGTCACATCTTTATCAGTACAATATTAAGCATATTATAATCATATAAATCATGTATCATTACTTCCACAATCATTTATAATTTGGTCATCCTTGCTTGCAAATAACCAGGTCACCTTCGAGATCCCCCTTTGTATAAGATTAAGCATACATAATCATACAAATCATGTATCATGACTTCCAAATTCATTTATAATTTGAGAATCCATGTTTGCAAATAACAATGACCCCTCCTACATCCTTTTTAGTACATGATTAACCATATAAAATCGTACAAATCATGTATCATCCATGAATTATAATTAACCATATGTTCCACATCACCATGATCATCCATGGATCTATTTGTTTCAATCTTGGATCACCATCCATGTTAAACATCTATGTCCAAACTAGGATATCAAAAGAGAAAACATCAATAATATGAACTTGACCAAAATCAATCTCTCCAAAATTAGTCTTTATCATAAGGACGTAGAAATCATGTGACACTAACCAAGTCTATAGCATAAAATCATATACATAAGTTTGAAATGCATAATATTTATACAATTGCATCAAAATAACCCTCTCCAAGTGTCAAAAAACTGACCTTGTCAAGGTGGGACACTAAATACTCCCCCTCTTAGATTAAACTTGGCCCGAAGTTTCTAATAATTGTCAAATATATATATATATATATAATATATATATAATTATATAAAATATATATATATATATATCTAGATATATTCCTAAAATCCTATCAATTTTTCCATGAATATATATACCTATTATCTATAAATGATATAATTAACAAAACATCTACTCATATAAATGACAATGATGTCACATTACACTTGATTGTATTTTCCTTATCAAATGCATTAATAGTTCAATAATCTTTCTCATGTCATTCTCTTAGGTTTCTATACAAAAGTTGATCCTTTCTAGCTTACTCTGGGGTTTACTATGAGGCTAAGATAATATCTCTTTTGATTTATTTCTACTATTTTCAACCTACTCATTTGATGAAGAGCATTGAAGACATACTTGTGATCCTTTGATCCATTATCTATTCCTGTTCTTAATGATCAAGCTTCTCCATTTGCATACATATGTTGAGATGAAAGCTTCTTCTTCTCATATTTCTAACTTGTTTCCTTCTGCCAAAAATTTCCACAATTGTAGCATTTAGCACATCTTAGGAATGAAGCTAGAAGATTGTTATGTTCGGAAACATTCTTAACAGAAAGATTCTCACAACCAGCATACTTTCTCCTGGGCCCTTTGCACGTTGTTGGATTGCTACTATCCAACGAATCATTTTCTTTCTTTCCATTTACATTATATGGATTTATGCGCATAAGTATTGAAAGAAAAACAATAACCACCAAAATAATTTTGATGATAGAAGTTATCTTTTCATTGAATAATTTGTCCTTGAAGGGGAAAGGACACGTGTTGGTTATTTATGTGCCTTCCATGGTAGTTCACATTTCTACATTGCACTCTTTATTGGAATAACTTAGCTCTCTTCTATTTCTCTCCTAGTTTTTGTTGCTTACCATTCTGCTAGTGCCTTCTCTTCTCCCGCTGATAATGCTTCCATTTTTGCTACTTTTATCCAACTTCTCTTTCTTTGATGTTTTTGGAATTTCCAATTATCATTACATGGTTGTGGACTTTTCAACCTTTCCAATATTGGACCTTTGTTTTTATTTGAAACCCAAACCATCCGTGATAAGAGGGGACCTCTACTTAACAAGAAAATCATTGAAAGCCTTTATTCTCTCCTCAAGATTTTGATATTGAGAAAACTCTTTATTTGTCCTTTCTAGGTCATGTCTCAGTGAGACTAATCCAGTCTATAGTCCATGACAGTAAATTTCATTCTCACTCATATGATTAGTTATCATCCCATTCTGTCTATTAGCCTCTTCTTTTTGAGCATTAAGATCGACTATTGTTTTGCTCAACTTTTCATTCTCAATATCATAAAGAAGAAACTACTCCTTTTGATTGACAATACCCTCTAATATATCCTTGATCTCTTTTAGTGAAAAGATCAAATTCTTTCTAAGCTATATTCTTTCATATAAAAGCTTTTCTTCATTGTCTGAGGGGTATTCCACCTTAATCCCTTCTACGGATACCCCTATTATCTCCTTCTTCATATGATCCCTCATTTTCTATCGCTACAAATGTAGTTCTATCTTCACAAACACTAGATGTATGTCTATCTCTATCTTCATAATATTCACATAAACATATAGAAGATAAATGAACTTCATTTTTGCACTTATCACAAATTGATATACCTTACCTCCTAAACAGAAAGGCCTCTCATCCAGGTTTTCTTCTTCAACGTCCTTGGAGTGAATATCAGCAATTTTCCCACGGGAAGAAATACATTTAATATTTTGAGCATCTTCCCTTTTAGATTCCTTCTCCTTTTTCTTCCTTTTCTTTTGATCACTAGCAACTACATTTTCTAGATCACTGCTTGAGCTACAAGGGTCTTAAACCTTCTCTTGAGATGCATAGATTTCTCCTTCATAAAGACATTACAATTTGTTCAACATTTCCTTTATTGATTCATAATGCCTGACTTATTATAATTTGGCCTAGATAGCCCTTTCAAGATGATCTCCTTGGATTTCATATTAAACTCATTCCTCTATCCATATATCATAGAAAACCAAATGTTTTCAGTGATTACCATCAAATATGCCTCCATTTTGATCATCCAGAGCTCATAGTATGATCCATATAGAAATGGAACTCCTCTCATTGTTAGAATAACTTGATTAGCCATTGGTTCCCTTTGATATACCTTTGAGCAGTTACTTTTTCCCAAAAAGAAATAGGATTTGATACCAATTGTTGGAAATAATGTTAATAATGAGGGTGGGTGGAACCAATATTATGATTGACTCAAATTTTTTCGACAATTAATATTCAACATTTAAACATGGAAACCATTTTTGTGAGCTATCAATAATATATAAGGTGCAGAAACATAAATCGCCACATTAACATAAGATCCAAGAGAAACATACACATTTGACCTAGAGGTTTAACGTGGAAAACCTTCCGAGAGAAAAACCACCAAATATGTTTTTTTCGTTGATGTACAAATATGAGCACCTAATCTATTACATCAATATTTTTATGAACCACCACTCACAAGAAGCACCAAATTCCATTGATTGTTTGCTAACACCCACTAGTAGGCAGCACCAACTCCCTTCTTCTGCAGATGCCTAATCACTTACTAGAAGCACCACGTGAAGCACCAACTTCATGGATTTATTGCAAGAAACAACCTTGTAGCTCGAATTTATGCAAGCACCAACTTGTAGGAGTCACCAACCTCCAAGAATTCTTCAAACACCTACTAAGATGGAAGCACCAACTTCTTGTATGCAAGCTCCAACCCACACTCAAAATAAAACTCACTGCTCTCTAGATTTGGTAGCTTATCTTCCTATTTTTAGCTTTGTTCTCCTCAACATCCTTTTGGCCCTTGCAACATCTCTTCCTCTACTCACTCTACAATAGTTGACTATTCTTCTAAATAAAATTCATTAATAAACATGCGATGCCAGACTTTATCTATAGCGCAACATCATACTTATGCTGTCAACCCTCTTCTATTCCATAGGCTCTCTTGGCCTCACATATTATTATCAGCCCAATGAACCTCTTTTGTTTGAAACATAGGCACAAACAACCTCACTCTACATCATCAGAACACTTGGCCTCTTTGCAGCAACACTCACAAACAAAGCTCTTCCAAACATCTCGCTCAACAATGTTGTATTCTCCCCAGTTGCTTAATTGTAATATTGAGTTTTGTTCCACTTTTGCACATTGTTTGATGTAGTATTTTCTTCCATCCACACTTCCCAAGAGTGTACTCTCAGAATGGATCTCCATCCCACTATTTCATCGAATTGTCACTTCACTACAACTACGTTAATTCAAACAATGGGATTTTGAGAGATCTTCCATACTGAGAATTAAATCCCAATCAAACTGTTGACTCAAGGGTTTCTTCCATTAAACTTCATGCACACATAAAATGGCTCTCCATTCCAATTCTACTTCTCATTTCACATTGGGAATGAGATCATAAGCATTTATCCATACTAAGAATTAATTCTTAGTCAAACTACACATAGATCAAAATGTGTTGTAGCATGACTTCTCTAAGCTTGGTATGATCTTCATTCAATTTCATGAAGCATGTAGGGAAGACAAATCATAGTTGATTTGGAGTTGACTTCCACCTCTACAAATCATGGTACTCTCAGTCTCAGTCTCCTACCTTCGACAATGACCATTGACTCCATTGCAACATTTGTGCAATCCTAGTCCTCATTGCCTTGACTTAGTTCTCTCTATAGTTTCCATTACTCTAGTTGTCGACTCTTCCATGTGTGTATAATCACCTTATGGGAAAATACCGATTGGGCACATCTTCCAAATATGATGGAACTATGCTAGAGTTTCTGCTGACATGTTCATCCAAATCCCAAATAATTTCCATTAATAATTCCACCATTTCTGTCAATTTCAGCCTTTATCTCCTTTTCTTGGCACCTTTACCTGTTTTCATACCATGGGATTAGGAGTTGTCACTATTGGCTCAAACCTTTAGGTGCTTAGCTTGTTTAAGCCCTTCGTGGGCCAAAATTCTTTGTTAATGGATTTGTTTCATTGATCATGCCTATACACAAGGCGACCACCCATCAATCCAAAGCTCCGAGCTCCTTTGTTTCTACACGAAACAATAAAAAAGGGTTAGTACTTACCCACTCCCACAGCCTCCGCGACTCTCTATTTCCTTTGTGCCCTTGGTTTCTACATATGGCATAGAGCCATGTGGGTCTTTATGAACCCGTTGGGTCAACGTGTCCTATGGGGACCCCCTGACCATATTCTCATTCACTACAACTCTGCTACAAGGTAGCTTGTCATTCTTGCATGTTTCGATGCTTTAGCTTCTAGTCCATTCCTTAGTCATTCCCTTTATAAACCACCATTTTTATTCCTATGGGATGAGCTGTTTGGTATGATATGTCCACACATTCACTAGCCAATAAAAAGCATTGTTGGGTGATTTGTCTCTAACAACCTGACCTAGCACTTGTTGCCTAATGGATTCACTTTTCATACCATTAAAAAATTTCCCATATTTTCCTAGTGGGGCAAGGTCTCTTGGTGTGTTTCCCCAGTGCATTATCCATTAGCGCGTGCTCTGACATGGCCACGTTTTCCTAGTGCCATGTTATCCCACTAGTTCTTCTTCCACACACCGCTCAAACCTTTAAGGATAAACCTTCTGAGATGATGTAACGCTTATGTGATTAATCCCACATGGTTCCTACTAAGTGGTGAGACGTGTTGCCTAGACGTGGCCCATTAGGCGACAAATAAATGCCAAATTTTCTTGCCACGTGTCCCTCATATAGACATGACATATTGATGTCATCCTCCACCATCTTCTCCTTAGAGCCAATCAAATGGTGTCATTGTCTCGTTCAAGGAGAGAGAAAGGGTCCTATGAGGGCTCATTGTGTGACCATTTCTTTTGTTATTTGATTTTTTTTTAAACTTATTGGGTTCAAGCCTTCATTTTCTGGTACCACTCTTGAGTGGATTATGGTTTTGGGAGGGGTTCCCCTGGAGTAGCTCTCCACCATCAATATGCATGATTAAATATGTGGGAAAAGCACTTTCGGGACCATAGAGCCCATCTAATGAACTATCTCGAGTGCCCTTAGAGAGCTACCATGTACCTTGATGCTTTCCTCCTGGTGCCTAGGCATGTGCAAACTAAGCAAACTCCTGGGCTACCATTGCTAGGTGGACTCCACGCTTTCAAGGCATCTTGACACTTTACACTTTGCACTGCAACTGTAACCTCTAGGGTATTCCTGTCATACGAACCTGTACTATGGGCTCTGCCTTTGGTTTATTGGAATGAGCTCCATTGTTGTGTTGTCTCTCTATGTCATCCTAGAGGTTTGCGTAGGGGCTCTACCACCATATCTACTAGTTTTAGCATTGTTTCCAATTTTGGCTATGTGTTGAGACTCCTCCAATCACCTTTTAGCTTTGACATCATGGACTTAAGGTCACCAAACTTTGACTCACAATAAATCCTTATCCAAGATGCCATTTTTAGACTTCCACATAAAATTGGAAATCTCCTTCTAAGTACTAACCAACTATGCCATCTCTAAGTGTATCTGAGTTGATCTCTTGATGTATAATCATAACCAAAGCATGGGATTCCCAACCATCATAGTCATCATTTTATGGCTTCTCAAATAAGCCTACTACTATGATGATTCTCTATAAGAGACTGAAACAACCATGGGACTCCTCTTGAACTTGACACATCAAGAACATCATTGCTAGCCTAGTTACCATCACAACTAGGATAGTGGATATCAAATCCAACAACTACTACCATAATTTTCCATGCTAGTCTAGTATGGATTAATGCCAACACTCTTTCCAACTGTCAGACAATTCCAACTTCCCAGTGCACTTGCTTCCACTAGCCATCCAAACAATGCCAACTATTCGATAGCCACCAAAATATGTTGATGATTGCTTTAAGGTTATCAAACTTTAAACAAATTAACTCCGTGAATATTTTTATCAGAACGAGAAATAAGAAATGAGAAATATGATTCTTTTAATTTCATGAATATGTAAAAAAAAAGAAACAAAGTGTTTAAATTATTAAAAACATAATAAATATATATGTATAATTACAATGTTTGTGATCCAAATTAATAAATAAGAAAAAGAAGATAAACGAGAAATTTAAATAAAATATTTTTTAGGGCGGTGAGCTAATAAGAGATTATGCTAGATATCCCCAGCTTCTATAGAGAATGACTACTAGAAACATAAAAAAAAATGAAGCATGCTAACCGAGGACAATATGGATGCCTCAAGTCCTATAGATCATAAGCTATTATAACAATAAAATAAATATTGAAATCAAATTGAATTTAAATACAGAGAGGCACTTGGACAAGAGGATTAAAAAAACAAAGGATTATTTTTATTAAATAGAAAATATTAAAACCAAAATCCTAAAAGGTCAAGATTCTACAAAAGATTTTAAATAGTCCAATCATAGAGCACTCTAATATAACAATATTATATAAATAATCCAAGAACAAGCAAGAACTAAAACCAAATGAAATTGTTTGTGCAGGCGAAGATATGGGTATCTAGCTTTCTGCAAAAAAATGATTATTTGCACTGGCAAAGTGTTAGGTCCTTATGATACTAGTGTATTCCACTTATTGTTATTATTAGTGTAGCCCCCTACTGTTATTTTTGTTCCTATGTATCCTCCATGTTGTAATTGTTGTGCCCCATAGAAGCCCACTATTGTTATTGTTTGCTCTTACATTATTATTGTTATGTAGGCTCTGATTATATTGTGACCCCTTAGACTCTTATATATACCAAGGAGGTATTATTATTTTTATAATTCTATAATTGTTAATTTATGTAATTTAAAGTAGTTTTTCCACTTGAAGAGGATAACGTTTAAGATGCTAATCTTATTTCTTTGTGAGATGGTTGCATAACATTTGGTATTGGAGCTTTGGATTCTAGGGTTTCACTTCTTCAAATAGGCCATCTTGGAATTCTCACTATAAATATGTTTCCATGAGGCTTAAGAATATGAAATTGTAACCATGTGGAGATGAAATATTGATGAATTCTTTTTACAAATTTCAAATCTTGGTTCACTATATTTTAGGAGATATGATCTGAGAAATTTATGGTTTTTGCAAGCTCTAGAATTCCATCTCAAATAGGTTACCTAGGGGAAATTGTTGTAACATTCTCTCCAAGCATAATATTTGAATTTCGTCAAAATTTACTGAAAGTGAGCAACCTATATTTTTTCTTGTATCATTTTCAGGGCCAATGGTTGAAATAGTGACACGTGGAACTCTATATAAGTTCATTCTACTGAACCAATCTATACTCATGTAATGATGGGAGATTGAGTATAACTCTTTCTTGAAGAATATAATATTGGTATGACTTGTGAGTTTGGAAATAAGACTCATATTTCTATCATAGGATGAAATTTCATAAATGGGAGATCCAGAGTTATAGAGGTACAACAATTTCAATATTGAGCTCCTAAAAAGCAAGAAAAAAGTGTATATTTTTTTAAATTTTGCAGAACTTTTGTTTGAAAAATCAGTTTCAAGTGATTTAAAAGGAATAGTGAAGCACATATATCATTATTTGATTCCAAAATTCCTTGGAACAAAAAAATGTACACACCTAGTAAGCAACAAGAAATCTCTTCCACGTAGAAGAGGAAGAAATTCAACATGATATATCAAAATTATGAGACCAAGTGAAACAATTTTCGCTCTCAAAAAGCTAACAAAAATGAGTTGGAATCCATGATTAATTTTAAGATATATGGTAAAAAAAGGGACATTGGAGTTTTAGTTGATGGTTTAAAATCATACCCGGAAGCAATGTTGAATCCCAAGATAGAAGGGTTGAATGAAGGATTGGCAAAGTTGCTAGAAGAAAGGCTTCTGAGTGGTGATAGGGTAATCCATGAAAATCACGTTGAGGAAAAAAGGAATATGAATTATGATTTTCAAGACATCAGCTTTGTGTTTAAGAACCACCACATTCCAAAGATTGATATGAGGAAGATTGATGGCAAGGATCTAGTGACATGGATACTAAAGATGGGGCAATATTTTGACCTCCATGATGTGCAACACATACAAAATTTATGAATTGCATCTCTATATTTAGAACCCAATAGATTTCTATGGTATTAATGTTTTTTTCTCATAAACCACTTTTAACTTTCTCAATTTTTATGAAGGAAATGATAGCACATTATGAAGATACAAAGAACAACATGTTCTTTAGCCAATTGATAAATCTCAAACAAAAGGGTTCGATGCCGGAGCACATTGAGGACTTCCAAAAGTTGAATATTAGGGTAATTGACATTCCAAATGAGCATAGGATTGATGTCTTCATAGGGACTTTAAAGGATAACATCAAACATGAGGTCTCTCTTTATGAATTTGATTCATTAGAGAAGGAATTTAGGGTGACAAGAAAAGTTGAAAGAAGAATTATGGAATAAAGGAAGTCCACCTCTCATAAATATAAATATGAAAGTGTTGGTAGTCTTAGGATTTAGCAACCTACAATATTGACACCACAATAATTGGAGGAAAAAGGAGCGAAAGTTCTTTGTTACAATTGTGATAGAAAATACACTAAAGGCCATGAGTGTGGTGAAAATAAATTATTCGACATAGATTGTGAAGAGGAGGAAGAAAAGGAACAAGAAACAAGAAACATCAAAAGAGGAGGATATACACTAAGAACCAACCACATAGAAAGAATAAATGAATCTGACCATATCTTGTAATTCTTTGGCAAGACTTTCCACTCCTCAAACTTTCAATATAGAACGATATATCAAGAAAAAAAACGTAATAGTGTTGGTTCATTTATATAATACCCATAATTTTATTTATTGTAAGATATCCAAGGAATTGAATTGCTTCCTATATCCAGCACCAAAGTGTCAAATGATGGTTGCAAATGGAGGAACTATAAGTTTCTTTGGAAAGTTCTATAATATCCACGACTAGTCCATGTAGTTAACGAGGGAGTTAGAGGGGGGATCACATGGTGTTTGAGGGGTACTTGTAACACCACATTATGGGGTCTAGGGTAGCGCCCTAAATTTTTTTGGCTTTGGACCCTATGTTAGGTTGGGTGGACCCACCTATGGTTTTGTGCATGA
The DNA here is from genome assembly GCA_000404065.3 of Pinus taeda. Lineage (NCBI taxonomy): Eukaryota > Viridiplantae > Streptophyta > Pinopsida > Pinales > Pinaceae > Pinus > Pinus taeda. The sequence goes on along the minus strand of APFE031618343.1, from coordinate 61,511 downwards.
TTTTCGCACATGTTTTTCTGAGACGCGATGGTTTTCGGTCCATGGTTTTGGACACAATGGTTTTTTGGTCCATGATTTTGGATGCTTCGACATGTATAAATACGTATTGTAACATTGAAAGGAAAATAATGAAAAATCAAGCTGGTAGTCCTGGTTTTGGGATCTAGGGGAAAATCTTTGTGTATATGTGTTTTATGTGTTATGCTCTCACATTGTTTATTTTCTGTGTTTTAGAATTCATATGCAAGTAATTTCTATACAGGGTTAAAACCTACATTTGGTGTCAGAGTTGTTTTGGCTTCAAGGGGATGCCTTTGTTGCTGAGGGGTTTCGCTCAGGCCTATGGTAGACCCTGTTCAGTGGGAGAGCTACGAGATCGATTTTGGTGGTGAAAGAGGATGGCGAGTAGTGGAAAGATAGAGATCGAGAAATTTAATGGTCAGAGTTTTGAGTTGTGCAAACTTAAGATGGAGGATCTTTTGGTGGATAAAGATCAGTGGATCGTGGTAGATTTGTATAGTCAACCAACGAGGGTATTTGATGAAGAATTGAAGAAGTTAGATCAGAAGGCAAACTGCACAATACGATTGTGTGTCTTAGATTCAGTATTGCTAAATGTATCAAGTGAACCTACGACAAAGGCTTTGTGGGACAAGTTAGGGACTTTGTACCAATCTAAGTCTCTAGCGAATAAATTATTCTTGCGTAAAAGGTTGTATAACATGAGGATGAAAGATGGAGACTTGGTGACAAAACATCTGAACGCATTTAATAATGTGGTAAGTCAGTAAGCATCTGTTGATACTAAAATTCTAGATGAAGATAAGTGCATCAGTTTGTTGTGTTTTCTACTAGATTCATGGGATAGTCTGGTTATTGTAATAGGTAGCAATGCAACTGCCTTGTAGTTTGATGAAATAGTCTCATCCTTGCTGACGGAGGAGATGAGATGGAAAAATATGGAGAGCCAAAATGGTGATGCCTTGTCTATACGAGAACAATCCCAGAACATAAACAAAAATAAGTCATCGAGTGGGAGATCTAAATCTAGAGGGAGATCTAAGTCTCTAGAAAAACCTATAAAGGTGGTGTGCTAGAAATGTGGAAAGGAAGGGAACTACAAAAGGGAATGTAAATATAAATCTCCTGATAAAGGAAAGGGATCTCATGATGCTCCTTCTGCAGAGGCAAAAACTACCTCAGATGAAGGTGGGGATGTGTACTTGGCTTCATCAAGTACGCATGTAGATCATAAGGCATGGTTCATTAACTCAGGTGCATCCTTTCACTTCACTCCCCATAGAGAGTGGTTCTATGAGTACGAGAAATACAATGGTGGTGATGTCTTCTGATGGGATGATAGGAAGGCTAGAATCATTGGTCTTGGAAAATTAAATTTGATGTTGCAAGGTGGAAGGGTTAGAACACTTCTGGGTGTTCTGCATATTCCTGCATTGGCCAGAAATCTGATTTCTGTAAGCAAGTTGGATGATGTAGGTGTAAAAACAGTGTTCAAGAAGGATACCTGCAAGATGGTTTAAGGAGCACTGGTATTGATGTGGGGAGTTCATATTGGAACTCTATACAAGCTACAAGGTAGCACTGTTATTGATGGGTGCAACTATTATGTGGTTCCTGAAAGTGGAGCAGAAAATCTAGTGGTCTCTGGAGAAAATACCATGCTGTGGCATCAAAGGCTTGGACGTATTGGAGAGTAGGGCCTTCGAATACTTCATGGTAAAGGTATGGTAGAAGATATGAGTAATATCTCTCTGGATTTTGATTTCTGTAAAAATTGTGTATATGGGAAACATAATCGAGTGAGTTTCCCCTCTAGTGGTAAGAGGGAAAAGCATATATTGGAACTTGTGCACAGTGATGTGTTTGGACCTGTGAAGGTTCCATCACTAGGTAAGTCTATGTACTATGTATCATTTATAGATGACTTCTCAAGGAAGACATGGATATATTTCCTTAAGAAGAAATCTGAAGTATTTGACAGGTTTAAAGAATTTAAGGCTCTGGTGAAAAATCAAATAAAGAAGAAGATAAAGGTGCTGAGGACAGATAATGGTGGATAGTTTTGTAGCAAGGAATTTGAAGAATTTTATAATAAGTGTGGTATATCACGGCAGAAGACTACTCCATATACACCTCAGAAAAATGGAGTTGCAGAAAGAATGAACAAGACGTTGATGGAAAGGGCAAGAAGCATGCTCAGTGCTGCTAGGTTAAGACAGGAATTCTTGGTAGAGGTAGTGGATACTGCATGTTACCTGGTCAACAGGTCACCTTCATCAACGTTGGAGGATAAGACTCCACAAGAGGTATGGACTGGTAAGAAACGCCCTCTTTCACATTTAAGGGTATTTGGATGTGGTGCATATGTACATGTTAAAAAGGGCAAAAGAACCAAGTTGGATAGTAAATCTGAAAAGTGCATCTCTATTGGGTATAAGGATGGTTTAAAGGGTTATAAGCTTTGGAACCCAGTGATAAGGAAGGTTGTGTATAGCCGAGATGTGGTGTTCATAAAGGTGAAAGATGTTATTGAACATGAAGTCAAACCAAAGGAACCTGAGAAGATAGAGTTTCAGCTAAAGGAGGAAGAATCACACTCTACAACAAAGGAGGAATCAAAAGATGAAGAGCCACAAACTCCAACTATGAGAAGATCAGTTTGAGAAGGAAGGCAGCCAGAAAGGTATATTCCATCTGCTTTCTATTCAAATTTTTCTTTGTATGTTACTGATGATGATCCCAAAACCATGAAGGAAGCAGTGGATTCAGAGGATGGAAAACTCTGGAAAGAGTCCATGGTTGATGAAATAGAATCTTTGCACAAAAATGGGGCTTGGGATCTGGTGGTGTTGCCAGCTGGAAGGAAACCCATTGGTAGCAAATGGGTGTTCAAAAAGAAGACAAATGAAGAAGGAAAAGTGGAGAAATACAAAACTTGGTTGATAGAAAAAGGTTATTCCCAGGTGCCGGGAATTGATTTTGGTGATATTTTTTCTCTTGTAGTGAAGGTAACTTCTATTAGATTACTTTTATCTGTTGTTGCTGCTTTTGATTTGAGGGAGAAAATATGGATGTGAAGACAATATTTCTTCATGGGGATCTGGAAGAGGAGATCTACATAAAGCAACCTGAAGGCTTTGCGATGAAGGGTAATAAAGAATTGGTATTTAAGTTAAAGAATTCTTTGTATGGGTTAAAATAGTCACCAAGGATGTGGTATTAGAAATTTGATTTATCTATATGGGGACTTGGCTTCACCAGAAGCAAAGGAGATCACTACGTGTATTTTAAATTAATTGGTGACCATGTTATTTATTTGGTCTTGTATGTGGATGATATGTTGCTAGTTGGAAATGACAAAGAAATTATCTAGGATTTGAAGACCCAATTGTCCTCCAAATTCGACATGAAATATCTTGGTGCTGCAAACTATACTTTGGGCATGGAAATTAAAAGAGATCGTACAAAGAGGAAACTCTGGTTAAACCAGAGGAAGTATGTCGAGACAATACTGCATAGGTTTAATATGCAGGATAGTAAATTGGTGAAGGTTCCTATTCCTGTAGGTGTGAGGTTATTTATTGAACAGTGTCCCAAGACACAAGAAGAGGGAGGGGACATGTCCCATGTTTCATATGCAAGTGCAGTCTATGGCTTGATCTATACTGTGGTTTGTACTAGACTAGACATTGCACATGAAGTGGGAGCATTGAGCAAGTTTATGTAAAAACTAGGGAAGGAGCATTGGACAACAGTGAAGTGGGTTTTCAAGTATTTGCGTTGCACTAGTGATTATGTTTTGTGCTACCAAGGAAGACCAGGATTGGACAGAGTGTTGGATATTCATGGCATTTTTTATATAGACTAGGCTGGAGATCTGGATCAGAGAGGATCTACAAGTTGGTGTGTGTTTAACCTATTTGGAGGTGCAGTCAGTTGGATGAGTAAGAAACAATCTATAGTGCCACTATCAAATACACGGGCATAATACATGGAAGCCACTCATGCAAGGAAGGAATCAGTTTGGCTGCAGAGATTGTGTTCAAGTATGGGGATAGCATAGGAAGCTATAAGGATAGACTGTGACAGCCAAAGTGCAATTTTCTTGGCAAAGAACCTTGCATATCATCCATAGACAAAGTACATTGATGTTCAGTACCACTTTGTGAGCGATATGATAGAAGACGAAAAGGTGTTGCTGGTAAAGGTGGACACATTGAAGAATAATGCAGATGCATTGAAAAAATCTGTGAGCTCTAAGTTCTCTTGGTGTAGAGGGACAATGGGTGTTTCGGGGCTGGAAAAATGACAAAGCTCTCTTGTGGCCCCCTCTGGAAAGAAAACAACAAGTGGGAGAATGTTGGGTTGTGTTATATTCTTTCAATGACTAGCCCACGTTAGAGGGGGGGTCACATGGGGTTTAAGGGGTACCCGTAACAACACTTTACGGGGTTTGAGGCAGTGCCCTAGAAAATTTTAATTTTGGACCCTAAGTTAGGTTGGATGGACCCACCTATGGTTTTGTGCATGATTTTCACACATGTTTTTTTTTTGGATGAGATGGTTTTTCGGTCCATGGTATTGGATGCTTCGGCATGTATAAATATGTATTGTCACATTGAAAGGAAAATAATGAAAAATCACTTTGGTAGTCCCAATTTTGGGATCTAGGGGAAAATATCTGTGTATATGTGTTTGATGTGTTATGCTCTTGCATTGTTTACTTTTTGTGTTTTAGAATTCGTATGAAGGTAATTTCTGTACGGGGTTAAAACCTACAATATCAAGCTAACCATGTGGAAATATGTATTGAATATTCCAATGATTTCCATCCCAGTGGTTCGTGTTGATGTTGTACTAGGGGTGCAATGGTTACAATATTTGGGGATGATAGCTTTTAATTTTCAAGAAATGTTGTTGAATTTGTTTTAGGAAGGAAAGGAATTTGAATTAAGGTGTTTCATAGGGAAACTGAACAAATATAATCAACTCTAATGGTATTATAAACGTTTTGAAAAGAAAACAATTGAGCGTAATTGTACAATTATTCTCATTAGAGGCTCAAACATAAAAATTATCTATTTCTCCAGATCTCCAATAATTCTTGGAAGATCATTCCAAGGTATTTTAGACTCCCTCAGGCCTCACACCTATTCATGATCATGATCATGCTATTAATTTGATTCCAGGAAGTGTTCCTCTTAAAATTAGACCTTATAAATATCCCTATGCACAAAAGAGTTAAATTGAATGTATGGTTGCAAAAATGCTAGAGGCTAGTACAATTCAACCTAGTCAAAGTTGTTTCTCTTCTTTAGTAGTAATAGTGCACAAGATGGATTGATCACAGGGTATGTGTATGGATTATAAGGATGTCAAAAATCTTAATATTAAAGATAAATTGCCCATTCCTATCAATTATGAATTATTGGAAGAATTACGTGGAGAAGTTTACTTCACCAAGATAGATTTTCATTCAGTATATCATCAAATTAGAATCTGTTGGCATTATGAGACAAGTGTTGTCCTTGATGGCAACTCATACAGGTGACAGATCTTAGTGCAACGGGCCACTAGCAAATATTGATGATCAGCCTCTCAGAATGGAAGAAAATAAGAGGATCACAGGTACACAGTTCCAAAGGTGCAGACCTGCAGGTATGTCGCTCAGAAAGTTGCAGTCATGTCCGCAGGTTGTATGAACAGAAGGTGCAGACCCCAGTGCATGCACTTCCATGCAGAAAAAAAGCGTACGCACGTGGGAATCCTATGGTGATCCATGGTATCTAGTTTGACATGTTTGATCCTATGGTTTTGGTCTGTGGTATTGCATCCAAAAGTATTGATCCCAAGTATTAGGTTCATGGTATTGTGTTATTATGGTTTTGGACCATGGTATTGTGAAAGGCTTGACTATAAAAAGGGAAGGAGATCATTTGGAAAGCGTGACTCATGGATTGAATATCTTAAGGTGATCTAGATCTGAAATTCTTGTGATCAGTTGGTGACTGATAGCTAGATATAAATCAAGGAGATTTCTGTAAACTGTTGATAAGTCGCGATCTCATTGGCGCATGATGAGATCTATTGATTGAACTGACTATGGCACATTGGAGGACTATTAATTTAGCCCTAATCAAAGGTCCGCAGGCGATCCACAGCTCAGGTGTTGAGGTACGCAGTTCAGCAGAAGGCGTAGGTGCAGAGGTACGCAGTGCGGCAGAAGGCGCAAGTGCGGATACCTGTAGAGAAGCACAAGGCGCAGTTGCGGATACCCACAGAGCAGTAGAAGGCATAGGTGTGGATACTCGCAGATGTCTAGCGGTGATGTTGCAGACCTTGCTTGAAATTTTCTTTAACTACCTTTGACTATTCTGCAGGGTTCTGGGTGCATAATTGATGTCTGGTTATTGATATTGAGTTCTAATAACAACATGATTTTGGTTGAATGGATCAAATTCTTAATGACTTATCTTTATGTGATCTGATGTACTAGATCTGGTTGATAACTCACATATCCTTGTATATGTCTTGGTGTTTGGGTGATTCAAAATATTGATTGATTGTGTGCTTCAATGATGTTAATGGGTCCAGTATGAAAATTGGATGAAACATAGCCTTTCAGATTATGTGTTGTGCTTCAGGTGTACCCAGTATGAAAATTAATGAAACGTGTACCCGAAGAAGAGAGGATTGTAGGCCAACACCTACATACTAGTATCTTAGCTAGTACAAGAGCTAATGGGGTGGTAGCTCCCTTCTAGTAGCAGTTGAAATCTTTGGAGCATTGTAGCAGGTAGCAGCCTACGTACCAGTAAATGGATCGGCTAGTACAAGAAATATGGGGGTTGTAGCTCTCTGTAGGTAGAAGCCTGCGTAATGCTATAAGACTGCACCAGTACAGAAATAGTGTAAAAGGATTTTCTTATTAAGAAGAATATTGAGATGACTTGCAGCAGGTGGTTTTTTCCCACATTGCGTTTCAACCTTATATCATGGTGTTCATGTGTGTGACTTATGTGTGATGATCTGTTCTATTTTACTACACCTGTTTACTGTTAATATGATTGATAATGTTCTAATGCACTCATTAAGGATCATCCAACTGAATCATAAGAAGTTGTGGAAGTAGCATATGTGAATCTGAATATGGAAATGAAATTTTTTTATTGACGTGATAATACTGATTCACCCCCCCCTCTCAATATTATTTCCAACAATTGGTATCAGAGTAGGTCCTTTTGTAGAAGCTTTATTGCTTGAAGGAGATCTGTGGAACAATGGGAAGGAAGCTGAAGAAGAAATCGCATAAGCAGAAGAAGACATCTCAGAAGAACTATGACAGTGGGAGAATCGATTGGGGATTAGGTGTAAGAAGCTCTTCAGATTTGGAATGAGATTCAGAATCATTTCAGAATGAAGATGAACTATCAGGTATGAATTTGCTATCCTCTAATGTTCTAGCTATCTTCCCATTTCGAAAAGATGAAAGTGATAGCGAAACAACTGAATTTGCTCTTATGGGTGAACAAGAAAGATATCAAATAGAGGCAGAATTTAAAAGGCTGACAAAAAAAATTATAGAGCAACAAGATCTATTGAAAAAAAGGGAATATGACTCCAAAAAAGAAGCTACCAAACTAAAAGCCCAGCTAGAAGAAGGAAGGAAGGTAAAGAAGTTATTCAAGGACAAATATCAAAAGTTGCAGGATGAAGTAACATCATTAAGAGATGAAGTCAATAAAAGAAGCACAACCATCAAGAAATTCAGAGATAGATCCAGTTACTATGAAAGTCTTGAAGCCACGATCTGCTCGCTAAAAGAAGATCTTGAAGAATCAAAGAAGCAGAATAAAGATCTACTCCAAGCTATTGAAAAACAGGAAAATGAAGTTATCAGCTTAAAATCTCAGTTGGAATGTGCCTTCAAAATTCTTCAAATGCAGCAGGATGTGAATGAAGAACAAGAAAAAGAGATACTCAAACTAAGGCAACAAATTGAAGAAGGAAGAAAGTGTGAAGAAATCTGGAAGAAGCAATGTCTGGAAAAGGAGGAACATCTTTAGGTTGAGGTAAATATCTTGAAAAGTAAATTAGAAGATAAGGATAATCTTTTACGATTTCAAGATAGTACTAAGATTTTGGATGATATTCTTAGTACTCAAAGGTATCCTGCTATCAAAACTGGTCTTGGTTTTCATGAATCTATTAAAGGTGAATCTAGTTCACAAAGTAAGACGAGGGACTGTACTGCAAAATCTGAAATGCTCAAGACAGAGATGAAAGGTCAATCTCTTCATCAACCAAGGAAAGAAATTCTTCAAAGAAAATCTTCTACTCCTCCTATGAATAATGTTGAACGTTATGTATGTCATAATTTTGGGCATGTTGCAGCCAGATGTAGAAGAATAAGGTTTAAAGACCATCATGCAGAAAGATCATCTCATTCAAGGTACTTTAATGGATTTTGCTTTGCTTGCAATATGTTTCATCACAAAGTTGTTGATTGCTATAGAAGAAATATGAGACATGTAAGATGTTACACATGTAACAATCTTGGACATATAGCAAAGGAATGCAAGAAAAAAGTATGGGAACCATACCAAAAGGAGAAATCATCATCATCTCACTTGAAGATGTGGAAGAAGAAAGAAGTATTGTTGGAAAGAGGCGGCACAACACAACATACAGACATAACAGAATCAGAGGGAGCTGGAAGTGTAAAACTTCAGTGTCCTAAATCTCATATGCAAGCTTCTTAAAGAAAAATCACATATATATGAGAGTTGGTTATGGCATAGTCGCGTATATGATTGTTTGAGGAAAGGTGGTAGGGACAGGTTCAGGAAAAGGATAAGTTATGATTCGGTTTATTATTTGCACTGTTTGATAATGGTTACAATTTTCTGATGATGTGTGGAAATAACTTGATGGTTAGAAGGGTTTTGTTTCTAACTTGATATTGATGATGACTTGATACTTCTTGCTAATATGCATGATCAGATTTGACAGTATTCAAGATGGCACAGGTTTACGGGGAGCATATGCTTTTAATGCATTGTTGGCATTATGGTCCTTTGTGATGATGCTTATATGGAAAAATGATTCATCTTGCTATGATATGATTATGAGTTGTTCAGATGATTCTTGGGGTTACATAGTTGATATTTAGATCAGATTTTGGTTGATTCTGTAATGGTGCTTACATAGTGATCTTCATAAGGATAAGGAGAAGTACATAGCTTGAATTCACTTGATGATGAGTCACTCATATGTTGTTGTTGCCATATGCATAAAGATCATATATTACAATTATGATGCTAGATTCCAAGTGTTCTTAGCACACATATGGTTGGAGATTGTTGGCTGGATACATGGATGATTATTCAAAGTTGCATTGTTGGAGATATGATGATGATGAGTTCTTACCTATATGATGATAGGTTGTTTCGTACATATGTTGATTGATGCAGATATTCCCAATTGATGATACTTGGTCCATGCAGATCTGGATGGCTATGGTGTTTCTCACATATGATTCTGTATATACAGAATTTTATTAGTTGATACGGACATACCTTGATGATTCATGCACTAATAGAAGTTACTGGTGAGAGATGCTATGGAGCAGATCATATAGTGTCATTGCTGATATTTATCATGATCTTATTTAGGTGTTTGGTCTCTGTTATAAATGTCATGTAAAGGTAATATCAAGACTCATGATGTAATAGTGTGTCTTTATCTATTGTACTCATTTGATGAAATATTTCAGTCATACCAAGGTCATGTAACTGCCTATGTTGGTTTCCCCACTATGCCTGGGATGAATGATTTTATTCTCTTATGTTATCATATGTAAACTTTTGGTATATCATCATTAAGATGGGAGATAGATGTATGTATGAGTCTTTGGTGATAGGAAGGTCATTTATGATGTATAGAGTCATGTTCTTCTTGTAGAACATCTTTTCGCAGACCTTGCTTACAGCCAGGGGGAGCATGATCAAGCATATTTCAGCAAAGCAAAGATTTTAGCATGTTCTCAGAAAGAGCATGGAGAAATTGGTGCACCATGGCATATAAAAAGGGGGATCTCATTCAGTGATTTTAGCAGGTACTCAGGGGGAGTATGGATAGCGGAATGTATATCTTGGTCCGCCCTTTGTACTTGATGTCAAAGCGGGAGAGTGAGTTGGTGTTGTTGCCATCAAGTCCAAAGGGGGAGATTGTTGGCATTATGATGCATGTGTTGTACTTGATGGCAACCCACTCATAGAAGAACATCTCACCTATATGTAATCAGATGAATCTACAAGAAGAAATACTAGATGTAATGGAATACATGACAGTGCAAAGGAATCAAATGATAATCTTTAGTATGAAAAGTTAGCTTTGCCATCAAGTCCAAAGGGGGAGATTGTTGGAATTATGAGACAAGTGTTGTCCTTGATGGAAACTCATACAGGTGACAGATCTTAGTGCAAGAGGCCAGTAGCAAAGATTGATGATCAGCCTCTCAGAATGGAAGAAAATAAGAGGATCGTAGGTACACAGTTCAAAAGGTGAGGACCCACAGGTACGTTGTTCAGAAAGTTATGGTCATGTCCGCAGGTTGTCCGAACAGAAGGTGCAGACCCCAGTGCACGCACTTCCATGCAAAAAAAAGCGCATGCACGTGGGAATCCTATGGTGATCCATGGTATCTAGTCTGACATGTTTGATCCTATGGTTTTGGTCTATGGTATTGCATCCAAAAGTATTGATCCCAAGTATTGGGTTCATGGTATTGTGTTATTATGGTTTTGGACCATGGTATTGTGAAAGGCTTGACTACAAAAAGGGAAGGAGATCGTTTGGAAAGTGTGACTCATGGGTTGAATATCTTAAGGTGATCTAGATCTAAAATTCTTGTGATCGGTTGGTGAGTGATAGCTAGATCTAAATCAAGGAGATTTCTGTAAACTGTTGATAAGTCGCGATCTCATTGGCGCATGATCAGATCTATTGATCAAACTGACTATGGCACATTGGAGGACTGTTAATTTGGCCCTAATCAAAGGTCTGCAGGCGATCCATAGCTCAGGTACGGAGCTACGCAGTTCGGCAGAAGGCGCAGGTGTGGAGGTACGCAGCGTAGCAGAAGGCGCAGGTACGGATACCCACAGAGAAGCACAAGGCACAGGTGCGGATACCCACATAGCAGTAGGAGGCATAGGTGCGGATACCTGCAGATGTCTAGTTGTGAAGTTGCAGACCCTGCTTGAAATTTTCTTTAACTACCTTTGACTATTCTACAGGGTTCTGGGTGCATAATTGATGTCTGGTTATTGATATTGAGTTCTGATAATAGCATGATTTTGGTTGAATGGATCAAGTTCCTAATGACTTATCTTTATGTGATCTGATGTACTAGATCTGGTTGATAACTCACATATCCTTGTATATGTCTTTTTGTTTGGGTGATTCAAAAGATTGATTGATTATGTGCTTCAATGATGTTAATGGGTCCAATATGAAAATTGGATGAAACGTGGGCTTTCAGATTATGTGTTGTGCTTCAGGTTTATCTAGTATGAAAATTAATGAAACGTGGTACCCGAAGAAGAGAAGATTGTAGGCCGGCACCTATGTACTAGTATCTTAGCTAGTACAAGAGCTAAGTGGGTGGTAGCTCCCTCCTAGTAGCAGTTGAAATCTTTGGAGGATTGTAGCAGGTAGCAACCTGCATACTAGTAAATGGATCGGCTAGTACAAGAACTTTGGGGATTGTAGCTCTATGCAGGTAGAAGCCTGCGTACTGGTATAAGACTGCACCAATGCATAAATATTGTAAAAGGATTTTCTTATTAAGAAGAAGATTGAGATGACTTGCAGCAGGTGGTTTTCTCCCACATTGGGTTTCCACCTTATATCATGGTGTTCATGTGTGTGACTTATGTGTGATGATCTGTTCTATTTTACTACACCTGTTTATTGTTAATATGGTTGATAATGTTCTAATGTACTCATTAAGGATCATCTAACTGAATCATAAGAAGTTGTGGAAGTAGCATATGTGAATCTAAATATGGAAATGAAAAAGTTTTATTGACGTGATAATACTGTTTCACACCCCCCCCCCTCTCAGTATTATTTCCAACAAAATGAAGACTGAAGACATTTTGAAAACAACATTTGAAACTCATGAGAGCCATTATGAGTTTTTGGTCATGCCTTTTCACCTTGCTAATGCAACTTCCACATTTCAAGGTTTGATGAACTCCATTTCCAAACCCTTCCTTACAAAATTTGTCTTAATGTTTTTTTTATGATATATTAATCTATAATAATTCTTGGAAGGATCATGTTCAACATGTTTCGAGGGTTATCAAACTATTAGTGGAGAAATGACTATATGAAAAAACCTCCAAATATTTCTTTGGAGTATGGGAGGTAGAATATTTGGGTCGTATTGCATCTCATGAGGGTGTTAAGGTAAACCATATCAAAATTAAAGCCATTTAGGAATGGAAAATCCCCACAACCATAAATAAATGTCAAGGATTTCTCAGGTTGACAAGGTACTATCAGAAGTTTGTTTATAATTATGGGAGAATAAAAACACCTCTAACAACGTTACTAAAGAAAGATGCATTTTCTTGGAATCTAGAAGATCCTAAGGTCTTTGAACGTCTTAAAGAGGCAATGTGCCAAGCATATGTCTTAGCTACGCTAGACTTCACAAAGAACCATTTCTTTTGAAATTTGTCCAATCAGAGTAAAGTATTTACACTAAAACTTATTTATGAGAAGAAAATTTTGGAAATACTACATGTACTAAAGAAATGAATACCGTACCTAATGGGAACACACATAAAGGGAAAAAAGAATCATGATAGTCTTAAATACTTTTTGGAACAAATATTATCTTTAGAACAACAAAATGTTGTTGTAGATGGGATTCCAAGAAAGGACAACGATGTGGAAGCATTGCTTTGGGCCATTGCTATTATCCAACCTGATTGGATGACTGAAGCAAGGGACAAATGGAAGAATGACGAAGAGGTATGGATACTCATTCAAAAGTTATAGAAAGATTCCAATACATCTAATGCATTTAGCTGGAAAAATGATTCATTATGGTACAAAGGTCGCTTATATCTTTGTAATGATTCCAAACTCAAGAAAAATATTCTTTTGGAAGTGTGAAGATCACTATTATGAGGGCACTCAGGAATTTTAAAAGCTTACCACAGGGTTAAGAAGGATTTTTTTTGGGATGTTCTTAAATCTCATAATCATAATTTTGTGGTAGAATGCTCTGTTTTCCAATAAAATAAAGTTGAGATAATTAAGACCCCGAGTCTGTTACAACCTTTATCCATTCCAAGTTAGCTTTGGGAGGATGTATCATTGGATGTTATCATAGGTTTATGGAAGTATGAAGGAAAGAGTGCCATCATGGTGGTTGTTGATAAACCTACAAAGTATGCACACTTTTTTGAATTATGTCATCCTTTTAAAGCTAATAGAGTAGCTACTACATCTATGGAAACAATTCAAAAGCTACATGGAAACCCAAATATTGTTAGAAAATTATAGATTACATAGCAATGGAACACATAAAATATTGCAGAATTATAAACACAAAAAATGCATAAAACAAGAGAGATAGAGATATACCTGGTTAACCCAGTTTGGGCTACATCCACAGAGAAACAGCCAGTCCTTTTCTTTATACTATCCAACAAACTACAGAGATACACCTACAACAGATTTGTTGTAATTCCCTCTTCGCTCTCAATCTCCTCTCACTTCCTCAGTCAGAATACAGATCTACGTAGACGCAATACAATTTCCTCATATATATTGAGGGGTTTCCTTCTAGAGAAAAAAACTCTAAATTAAAAAAAACGTCTAGCGTAATATCTCCACGTAATGAATGACCCAGATTGACTACGAAATTACAACATTTTACAAGGCAATTTTACATCTATTTTTAGCTTCGAGGGCGCTACCCCTGATCCCCCAGCCCGCCATGGACCCCCCTATAGCCACTCCCCTGGATCCCCCCTGCAGTGAACATTTTACGGGTGGTGCTGCCACCCCATTACAAACTGGGGTCCAATGTGGTGCTACCTTTGAATACAGAAGATAATTAGGCTCCACACCCAGCAATATCCCACTAGGAGAGTGAATATAACAACTCCACTACTACTTCATCTGATGGAAAATGACTTCACTTTGGACCTAGTTGTTTCTCATCTTCTTTATCATACTTGAAGACCAATTGAAACTGAGTAGATTCTCATATTCTCTATGATTACAACTTTTGTTAACATATCTACAGGATTCTGGCTAGTGTGTTTTTTTTCAAGCTTCAATTTTCCATCTTCCAACGTTGACCCTATGAAATGGTGCTTGAGATGTACATGTTTAGTATTGGAATGAAATGCAGAGTTCTTTGCAAGATGTATGGCACTCTGGTTGTCGTTGTATAACCTACGTAACTCCTGCTTCTTACCCAATTCATCCAGAAACCTTTGTAACCAAATCATTTCCTTACTAGCCTCTATAGCAGCAACATACTTTGCTTCTGTTGTTGAGAGTGCAACAAAACTTTGCAGTTTTGAGACCCAACTCGCAATTGTTCCACCTAGAGTAAGCACATACCATGTTTTGCTCCTTTTGTTTTCTCTGTCACCAACCATATCTGCATCAACATATCCCTGTAGAAAAATGTTTGAACCACCAAACCATAATGCTTGATTTGTGGTACATCTCAAATACGGGAGAATCCACTTCACTGCCATCCAATGTTCTTTTCCTGGATTGTTCATGTACCTACTTACAACTCTCACTGCATGTGCAATATCAGGCCTTGTGCAGACCATTTCATACATTAAGCTTCCAATTGCTGATGCATATGGATCTTTAGACATATGAGCCATTTCTTCTCAAGTCTTGGGACACTCCTCCTTACTTAATTTGAAATGGCTAGCCAAAGGTATACTAATTGGTTTTGCGTTCTGCATATTAAACCTTTTCAACACCTTTTCTATGTACTCATTTTGAGACAATGTTAATTTGTGATTCTTCCTATCTCTAGCTATTCTCATACTAAGGATTTGTTTTGAAACAACCAAATCCTTCATTGCAAATGAGTTCACCAATTTTATTTTGAGCGCATTTATTTCCTACATGTTAGAACGTACAACAAGCATGTCGTCTACGTACAATAGCAATATAATATAGTTGCGATCATTTTTCCTTTTTAGATAAACACAATGATTAGAGTGACATCTAGTATAACCTTGTTCAGACATAAACCTATTAAATTTTATATACCACTGTCGTGGAGCCTGGTTTAAGCCATACAAGCTCTTCTTCAACCTGCACACTAGTTTTGGCTTCCCTTTTACCTGATATCCTTGTGGTTGTGACATATATATCTCTTCCTCCAAAATCCCCATAGAGAAATGTTCTCTTTAAATATAACTACTCAAGATGTAAATCTTTAGCTGCTACGAGACTTAAAATATTTATGATTGAATTCATTTTAACAATAGGAGAAAATATCTCATCAAAGTCTATACCCTTTTTCTATGCAAACCCTTTCACCACAAGTCTAGCTTTATACCTTTTTCTACCTCCATTTCCTTCCTTCAACTTGTAAACCCATTTATTCTGCAATTTTATTTTACCTACAGAAAACCTCACTAAGTCCCAAGTCTGGTTATGTGCTAAGGACTCCATCTCTTCTTTCATGGCTTGCTCCCACTTTTTTCTAGTTTCTACCTATACTACTTCTTTGTAACATTCTGGTTCACCAGAATCCATCAACAATACATAAAATAATGAAGGAGATTACCATTCAGGGGGTGTACCTATGTGGGTAGATATTCTAACACCACTTTCAGGTGTTTGAGGTGCTTGTTGCCATTTTGGTTGTTGTTCTGGATGTTGATCATTATCATTTTCAAGAACCATCACTTCTTTTGTGATCTCGTCAAGCACTGTGTATTCTATGTTTTCTTTTTCCTGTTCCTTTTCCTGCAGTTGATCCTTATACAAAACCATTTCATTGAATATGACATCTCTGCTCCTAATGATTTTGTGTTTTTCATAATCACAAAAGAGATAACCAAAATCATTAACACCATATCTGATAAAGGTACATTTCTTTGATTTTTCCTCAAGATTTATTCCATTTTCTTTATTAACATGGATAAAGGCTTCACAACCAGATGTCTTTAAAAAAGAGTAGTTTATCTTTTTGCCCATTAATGCCTCTTCTGGAATACAACCATCCAAGGAACTTGAAGGCCCTCTGTTTATTAGATAAACAACAATATCTATAGCATCTACCCAAAATTGTAAACAAAATCCTCCATGAAATCTCATGTACCTTGCATGCTCCATGATTGTCCTATTCATCCTTTCTAACACACCATTGCCTTGTGGTGTTCCTGGAACTGTCTTCTCTCTACGAATTCCATTCTCTGAATAGTACCTATCAATCTCTTTGCTGCAATATTCACCTCCATTGTGTGATCCGAGACACTTCAACCTTTTTCCTATCTCATTATCAACCAAAGCTTTCCATTTCTTGAAAGTATCAAATACATTAGATTTTTCTTTAATACAATAAATCTAGTTTTTTTTTGTTGCATCATTAATAAAAGTAACATAATAACGAGAGCCACCAAGAGATGACACCTAAGCAGATCCCCATACATCTGTATGCACAAGCTCTAATTTTTCATTGTTCTTTCCTTTCCCACCTTTGAGGAATCTGACTCTCTTCTGTTTTCCATAAACACAATTCTCACAAAATTTTAAATCAACATGCTTCAAACATGGAAAAAAATTTCTTGAGTGAAGAATATGCATCCCCTTCTCACTCATGTGCCCGAGACTATGATGCCACAATGTCGTATCTTATCCTATAGAGGTTAAAGCATTAACAAAATTAGAAATACCATTGCATAAGTACAATGTACCAACCTTTTCTACTTTTGCTATTACCAGGGATCCTTTAGTGACCTTCCAGGTTTTATCTGTAAAAGTAGTCAAATGGCCTTCACCTCCCAACTGCAGTATTGAAATAATATTTTTCTTCAAATATGGGACATGGCTTACCTCCTTCAATAGCCTTTGATTTCCACTCTACCGTTTTATGGAAATTATACCCATTCCAATAATTTTATAGGGTTTATCATCACGCAATTGAACCTGTCCAAAATCTCCTTGGACATAATCATGAAAATGTTTCCTATCAGGTGTGGCATGGAATGAGGCCCTTGAATCTACCACCTAGGCATCAATAACATTTTCTAAATAAAGAATTAAGGCATCTTACAACACATCACCTGTTACATTCGCTTCATGATTATTTTCTTGTTGCACGTCTCCCACTTTTCCCTTCCGAGACTTGAAATCTTTATTTAGGTGTCCTTTCTTCCCGCATTTCAAGCACACTATCCTCGACCTAGACTTGGATCTTCCTTTTCTTGACTTACTATGACAGCCAAGGCTCTTTCCTTTTTTCCTTTTTTATTCCCCTGGTCTCTATGGTCTGAGCATAACCTGATGTCTCACTAGAGCTTTCCCATCGCATTTCCTCGCTAAGGATTGCTCTGACAACATCATCAAACTTTAAATAACTAGATCTAGAGATAGAGTTACTAATGGCCGTAACTAAACCATTCCAACTTTCTAGCAATGAACAGAGAAATAACAAATCCATAAATTCATCATCAAAAGTTACCCCTATAGACCTTAACTAACTGGTAACTGTATTAAATTCATTTAAATGATCAGCAATAGAGCCACCTTCTGACATTTTCGTATTAAATAAACACTTCATAAGAAATACCTTATTTGAGTCTGAGGGATTTTCATATAGTTTGGCTAATGTCGAAATTGAACCTTTTGTTGTCGTTTCCTTTGAAATATTAAACTCTACTGATGTCACTAGGCACAATCGTATTGTTCCATGTGCATTTCTGTCGAGAATATCCCATTCTGTGTCTATCATACTCGTCAACTTCTTTTCCTTTCCACTTAATCGTTGCTACAGATCTCTCTAATATAGATAATCTTCCATTTGCATATTTCACAGCTGGTAGCCTTGGTTGTTAAATTTTCCGACCCTAAACCTACCATATTCTACCATTGCTCCCACTCGAACCAGGAACCCTTCTCTCTTGCTTGTATATAAGCCAAATATACCTTCAGCCCTGATGCCAGTTGCTATAAAATTATATATTATAGAGCAATGGAAAACATAAAATATTACAGAAATATAAACAAAAGAAACAAATAAAACAAGAGAGACACAGATATACGTGGTTCACCCAGTTTCGACTACGTCCACGGAGAAATAACCAGTCCTTCCTTTTATCTTATCCAACGAACTAAAGAGATACAAACTATAGTAGATATGTTGTAATTTGCTCTTCGCTCTCAATCTCCTCTCTCTTCCTCACTCGGAATACAGATATACATAGATGCAATTCAATTTCCTCATATATAGCGAGTCGGTTGCCTTCTAGGGAAAAAACCCCTAAGTTAAACATAACTTCTACCATCAGATCTCCACCTAATGAATGGCCCAGATTGACTACAAAATTACAACATTTTACAAGGAAATTTTACATCTATTTATAGCTTCAAGGACGCTACCCCCGATACCCTTGCCAAGGCGGGGTCACAAAGTTTGTAGCCACCCCCCCGTGGACCCCCCTGTAGTGAATATATTACGGGAAGTGTTTCTTCCCCATTACGAACCGGGGTCAAATGTGGCAATACCTTTGAATACAGAAGATAATCAGGCTCCACACCCAACCAATATTATTGTAAGTGACAGTAATTCTATTTTCGCTGGAAAGTTTTGGACATAATTATTTTCTTGTCTTAGCACTCAATTAGTTCATATTTCATCTTATCATCCTTAATTTGATAGGAAAACTGAGATAGTGAACAAATATTTGGGAAGATATCCTTGTTTCTTTGTGTTAAGGGAATAAGTCCCCTAGGGCTTTGGGTCAAAACCCCAACAGAGCAAGAGTAATCTACAACAAGGAACACACATACAACTCAGGCAAGATGCTTAAATAAACAAACTATGTTAGGATGAACATACCTAGATGTCCTTCGTTTGGGTAGTTCTAGCTACGGTTCAAACCCTCTGCAACTCCCAATGATCTTCGAACTTGCAGATCAACCAATTCGAATACACATAGCAACATATAGATAAAGCAATGTAGTGAAATCAACTTTATATCATATAAGTAAATGGTTAGTTATACATCAGAATAATCATTCATACATAAACCATAACAATAACATCTGATGCATAAGAAAAGTCGATCTAAGGAACAAGACAATGTTTCTTTTTATTGTAGAAAACTATAATAAACATGGAAAGAGTTCACTTGATTCTTCCTCTTCTGGCTCCAAGTGGAACCATCCTCCAGGTCTATCCCGTCCTAGTGTTCAACGACCTCCTTCCATTATCAATACCATGATATGTCAAGCAAGTGGGAGAATATCAGCACTCAAGGAAACAAGGTTTCCTAAACTTGGGCAAGTGCTTGAAGCACAGGGGTACTTCAAACTTGATCAAGGGATAATCTTAGAATAGTAATTCTATCATTTCTCTCTTGCTTAAGGCCTTCCCGATGAATTCTTTTTATACTTATCCCAAACTATTTTTTTAGTTTGGAAACAGTAGGGAACAGAGAAAATTTTAAGAACCCCCCTAAATTTACATGTATCATAAATGGGCGAATCTCCATGGTATATAGGAAAAATGGAAGGCGATTTTATCAATAATATGATATGTATATATAATGTTTTGGTGAATCTCTCACCAGGCATGGAAAATATTTTACTCAATTATAAAATCTTGTGTTTATTGAATACACAAATGAAATCATTGCATTTCTTTAAGATATCTTTTGAAATCAAAATTACCGAAATTACATATTGATAACCTAGTGGGTGTAGGATAAAATTCACCCGTGTCATTCACAGAAAACATGAGAAAAAACCGAATACTATATATAAAACCAAGAAAAATTCAAATTCATCACTTCTAGGGACCTCTTAACCACCCTGCCAATACATAAGTATGTTCCTGTTTGCAGTTAGAAAAATTACCCAAATTACAATCTGTTTACTCCAACATATGTGAAAGTTATAGAAGGATGACTAGTGCAATCAATCCATTCCTTTTAGCCCTAGATTTGTTTCAGTTTAAAACAGAAGTATACAAATATACCTGTCCAATGTCTATGCTTTAACCATTCACCTTAAGATTTTTTTACAATATAATTTCCTAAGTCTATTTAATATCTTGATTATCATAAAAACCAACCTATATATCCCTCTGAGCACTTGGTAGACCCAGAATTAAGATGGATCTAAGATGATAGAATTTCCCCTTTAAATAGTCTATGTTCAAATGAATACCATGGTATTATCAATACCATGGGTTATCATAAACTGGTAGACCCAGAATTAATATGGATCTAAGATGATAGAATTTCCCCT
>APFE031618343.1:0-40484 GCA_000404065.3 Pinus taeda | reverse complement strand
TGAGCCTTCATTAAATAGAACAAGGGTTATGGACTAAATATAAAAAGATGTTTTATTTATTTACCACACGTCTAGTTTATTTATATTTTTATTTATTTACCATACCTTTTGAGTAAGTATAAAAAGACGTTTTATTTATTTACCATACCTCCACTTTACTTATATTTTTATTTGTTTACACCCTTGCATGTATATAAGGTGACTTATGGAGTAAATATAAAAAATGTTTTATTTATTTAGCATACCCCTCATTTATTTATATTTTTATTAATTATGTTTTATTTATTTACCATACCTCTCATTTATTTATATTTTTATTAATTTACCATACCTCTTTTATAAATATTGTATTTGGGCCTTTGGCCCACAGGATTCACTTAAATAAAACCTATTCTTGAAAATGGGCGAATGGATTCACTTAAATAAAACCTATTCTTGAAAAGAAGGTTGTAACTCCTGATTTCAAAGGCTAAATTTACCTTTTTTACCCTCTCCCTTAAAATAAGGTGGGCTATTTGAGGTGATTTGTAAAAATGTGCTATGATACAAAATATTTGCCCACTAAAAATCTAAAACCCCTTAATTTCGCCAAAGGGCGAACATTCGCCCCTAAAATCACCCCTAGTAGGGAACAATTGGGCCATGGGCACTAGGAGGTAATCAATAGGTAAAACTGATGATCTCTGCCCATAATTAAGGAAATTCAAATTTTTAAAGTGTTTTAACACATATATGCAGGTTGGGTATAGACTAACCCGCATGTACATGCTTTTATCACAGGGAAAAGTAGCGTACAAGAAGTAAAACATTGTTTTTAAAATATTTGGACCAAGTCTGGAAGGAGGGGTTGTCCTAGGCCATAAACCAAGCATCACAAATACCAAGGGTGATATTTGGAGCTATAACATGTGCCCCCTAATATATGAGGTCATAAGGGGTACATGATGGCCGAAATGTATTAACTATATGGAAAGGAAACCTATCAAAAATTGAGAAGGACTTTACGAGATATCAGCTTGCTAAGCCATAAAAAAGAAGATTAGAAAGAAATAGTTGTCTGAGGCATGCATACCCATGCTCCGATAAAGTAAAGCATGTCTACAAATCAAGTACAAGCGGATCCACTATGTATACAAGTATAAAGAACTGAAAGTACAAAATGGATCATCTAATCGTGATCGAACAAGTACATGTTTGAATATCACATATAAGAAATTGATCAATGAAGCTGGATGATGAAGTTGATCACTGATGTCAAAAACTGATCCCATTTGTACCAAATGGACATGATGGAATAAGATGATACTGCATCACAACTTAGTTGCCATCATATAAGATGTCACTATCAAGGACTGCAACATATAATGTGGAATGGTGTCAACTAGCAGCAACAGAAGAAACTAACAAGTGAACCAAAGAATGCTTATGCAACCCAAGGTCTTCACTGATCACCATGGTACATTTCTACACAATGGGAATAAATGATCTGAAGTTGACCATGTGAGAAATTATTTGATTACTGGTCATTGATGTATACCGTTAACAAATGCAAGACTACTCACTGATAATGATAATGAGAGTCAAGGTACCTAGTATAATCAAACAAATGTGAATAAATGAGTTAAGGTCAAACACTTGGAAGAATATATGAATCAAGGGACAATGATGGTTTCCCATTGTCGATAGCGAAGGACCTGCCATTGATGACTGCAGCCCCAAGGTACTGCCAAAAGGAGTCTAGATCTTTGCCCTAGAGTAATGAGTCATAGCACATAGGAAAAGATCCGCTAGAAGGAAGGTATTAAGGCATCCTTCATCAATCTAGCGCGAGTGTAACCCATAGGGAAATAATGGTGAAGGAATCGAACGAAAAAGATGTAGTAACCCGAGCAAAGCATGTTTTTGACATACAAAAAATGTAGCTAACGCATGATAGAAACCTTCTAAACCAACCAATAATGAAAGTTGACACAGAGGCGAGGAATCCACCAATAGGTTCAAATGGAAACCAAGGTAATGCATGAATCCCAATGTTTGATAGTGAAAGTTGATGTTGAACACAAGGGAAACCACTCAATCAAAGACCCATGCTACTGATTGACGCTGAGCACAATATTAACTATCAATAATGAAAATAGGGCTAGGGTGGGGCTCTAGGCCTAGCCTCAGAGCAATATGTTGTTGTCGATAAGGGCAAGACCCCAAGCAAGAAGTCAATGGCGACCTTCTCAAACTGGCACGAGTAAAGCACCAATATATCTGATGTGATGACAAACAAGACATTGACAACTGGGGATGGCAAATTGAAGAAAAGGTCAAGAGACACTGCAAAGAGGCAAACTCAAGCTTACGTCCCTTGAACAAAAGCACAACTCAATGATGACTATGTGGCAGCATATGATAACCTTGTATAAGTTTGTCATGTAGGAAGCATGAATGAACTCTCCATATGATTGGAAGAGATAACCAATCGTAGGAGAATTGACTAAATAACAAGGTTAAGGCACACCTAAGTCAAACTTAATCCCACCCAAATGAAGGAGAAACTTTCTTTTTAGTGCTTTGTTCAAGGGCGACACAACTAACTCTAGCTGCCAACAATATATGGAAATGTTGTCACATTCCCACTCATTTTGGAATATATAATTTTTTTTGTCTTTTTCCTTAAGCCGGAAAAAGAATAAAAGAATGCTATAGTACTCTGGAAAGAACGATTGTCAGTGAAATAGATGATCTAGTTCCTAGGATGGGAACAATTCTATGCTCAATGTAGGGAGGCAAAGCTGGCCAAGGACACTCAAAGGGATGTTCCTTCCATGGGTTAAAGGTTGTGTCAAGTTGCAGAAGCTAAGGGATTGCAATTTTTAGTTTGCAGAAGACATGGTGAAAAAGTGGCTTAAACATGAGTCCAAGTGAAGCCAGCTCAAGGCCAAAAGGTGCAAATGGTCAAAATGCAATGTAGTAGTACAACTCAACACAATGGAGCCTCTAGGGTATAACACCATAACAAAGTGAAGAAGCAAAGAGGAATGAGTCTTCAACGTACAAGTCATGTTGGGACTAGAGAGGACTCCTGAGCCTACTCAACAAAATAGCATGGGCAACCAATGTCAGTGAGGTGCTAACTATGATGCCCATGTAAAGGATGGCTGAACCATCATGTCATGATTTAAAAATTGGCGAGTGAACATGGTTTACTAACCATAACATGATGGGATTGACCTTATGGAAAGTGTATCAACAAATGGAGGCTAGTATGCAAAATGCAACAGAAAAAATGGTTTCCCTAACCTATATGCTAGTGAGTAAACGATACCTACCATGACAGGTCAGCAGTCATGGAACTGATGTGAAATTTCTGAAGAAGCATCCAAAATGTCCTGAAAAAGCAACCTATTCCCGACCATCCAAGCTCACAAGTTAAAAGATTCATGAGACGAAAAAAATCAAGTTTTGGAAAAAAAATGACATTTTCAAAGCTTATAAAATGAGCTTTTGACTCACCATTTGTACCATTGGTGTTGAGAGCAAAAGCTGTGGAGAAAAGAGAGAAAAATTTCCCACCAAAGAATTGGACCGTTCAGGTTAGATCAAAATCATTAGGTAACCCCCAATTCAAGATTGCATTATTTTATGATTGTTTTTAGAAATTTTTATTGAGGTTTGACTATAGGAATTTATGTTAAAAATTTCAACGCGGGGTATATTTGGGTTGGATATTATAGTCCCACATACACGAAGGCCCTACACGTGATTGTGTGTGAAAGGGACCCACATATATGCATACTGATGGTTGAAACTAATTTTCTTTTAGGATGACAATCACATGGAGAGATAGGGAGCATACTACCATTGATAATGAAGCCATGAATGATCAGCAAGCCTTATATGCATTGAGGGGATGTGGCTTGTTGAAAATTTTCAAAATGCCCAATATGAAGGCCAACACCCGTTTGCTTGAAATGCTAATGCAGTATTGGAGTATCGAAGACGATGCATTTATGATTGATCAAATGCCTTTGAGGATAGAGGTAGAAGATATTTACTTTATCACTAGTCTTTCCCGGAGAGGAGAAGTTGTACATTTCACTGGCCGGAACAAGATAGTCTTTCAGTGGAAGACTACGTACATATATACTATCTTGGGCATCCAAAAAAAATTGGAACCCAGATTCCAATAAAACATGTAGAGAGCTTGTCATTGAGGATCTTACTATTCACCATAGCCAAGATAAATGGATCAGCCTCATTGCACCAAGCGTCACAAGTATCCATAAGCTTGGTCATGGAGTGTCTCAACACTATTTTTTATTGGTGTACACCCTCTTCTTACCAATATGAAGAGCTAGTTGTCCTCCATTTAGAAATGACATACCAAAATTTTTGGATATGGTACCATTTTATGCTCCTTATTCTTCAATAAGGTTCCTGGGTTGCGCCCTAGAGTATCAGTCTCTATAAGTAGCCCCTGAGATCCTCAGATGGGTAGGTGGGCTGACCTGATCAAACGCCTTGGAGGCGGGGATGAGCTGAGGATTGATTCTGATGATGAGTTCTTCTCCTAGTGGGAACAATAAATTATTGTTGTAGATGAATATCCCTATGTTGGCGTGGATTTCAGAGGAGATTCGGACTTAGTGCTGCCACCAAACACAACATGGGGAGAGATAGGTGACCATTTTTTAAGTTTTATCAAATTTTAATATTTTTTGTGTTTTTTGTTTTAAATATGAACTTAGAAATATTTTTCATGGGATTAAAATACTAACATAATGATCATGTTCTATATGTGGGTCTGGTAAGACCAGACCGTTTTCCGGTAAGACTAGACTGTAGTCCAAAGAAACTTGGTGAGGTTGACTCACCAGGTACCGATGGTGGCCTTAGAAGACCTACCTAAGGAGATGTAGTGTCGCGTGGTAGGAGTACCACGAGACTGGGTTCACATACTTCAGCGTGTGGTCAACACAGTGGTCAATTTCTTAGCCACTCATCCTAAGCCGGGTCGATAGATAGACTGGACATGATTATGGGCATTTAGTCCCGATTTTGTATATTATATTTGAAACACTTTATGTACACATGAGAAATTTTATGATATATATATACAGTTCCAAATTGTTGATGTTTGTTTTTATCTCAATGAATGATTGATATGCCAATCTAATGCTTGATTAGCGATATAATCTGCTAATGAATTTTTAGATCGTGGAATGTGCAAATAAGTAATATAAACAAATGACCTTTGCAACACCCTCACTCTAAAAAATTGGCGATATAAATAAGTATCCCAAACCTGATAAATGTTAGTCAATTGCGATAGTACTAGCTGTGAGTTAAGATACACTACCAATAAATCAATTCCATAAGAAATAGCTTCGGATAGTAAATTAATGATGAGAGTATATTCGGCGATATTATTTGATGTAGAACCATTACATACTCCCCTTGACAGCATCAACTAACGAGATGGATAGTAAATCACCCAAGCTATGAAAACGAGATTCAGAGTGTGCTGACTATCACCATTAGCAAATCCAAAATAGACCAATTCATCCATCAACACCTGTCAAAGTAGATCAAAAAAGTGTTGATATCACAAAAATTCCTGATAAAATATATACAAAAATAAAAAATATACAAAGAAGCCATTTCTTAGCCGTAACCTAAGCAAAGTACTTCTTGAGGTAGAGCCCATTTTGGGTCTCATCCAACTCGTTCCCTTCAAAGTAAACTAATTCATAAGCCCCTCTTCCTAAAACTTGTTTCACCATAAAGGGACCATACCACATAGACTTGAATTTTTCTGGCCCCAAGGCATCTTTATGTTGGTCATAGACCAAGATAAGGTCACCTTCAAAAAGGACTTAAGGACAGACAACTTTATCGTACTGAGTTTTAACCCTTTTCTTATGAGCCTCATTAATTATGGTGGCATATCGACGCTTCTCATCAAGATGTTCCAAATGAAGGAGGTGCTCTTCCAGACTAGTGATCTCTGGAAGGAGGTCAACAACCAGATTAAGGGACAAAATTTTGCACTTAACAGGAAAAATAAATTCCAACCTCTAAACTAACTCAAAAGGTGTAAAACTGGTGGCTGTTATTATCAAGGTTCGGTATGCTCAGAGAGCCGGATACAACATGATATGCCAATTGGAGCGATTTTTGTCAATTTTCCTTTACAAGATCATCTTGAGGGACTTATTCAAAGCTTCAACTTGCCCATTGGCCTGAGGATAATATGAAGACAAATGCTCCTGCTCGAAGCCCAAATTAAGAGCCAATTCGGTCATCTGTTGGTTCTTGAAATGATTTCCATTGTCAGTTGCAATATCTCTTAGGATACCAAAATGAGAAATAATCTGATTGAAGAAAAACAATCCCGCTATCTCACTATCATTTTTATAAGTAGGCATGGTCTCAGCCCACTCTGTAAAGTAGTCTATGACCACTATCATGTACTTGAGATTCCCTGATGAAGGCAGATTACAAGTAGTAAAGTCAATACCCCACTTTGTAAAAGGACCAACAGTGATAATAGGGAAAAGAGGAGTTGGATTCGCGGGCATCTTCTGAGTATAGACTTGACAAGGGTGGCAAGGTTTGACCGCTTCAATATAATATTCGAAAATTGAAGGCTAAAAGCAGCCAGCACGCAAGATTTTCTGGGTTGTAGCAAGCCCTGAAATATGACCAGCACAAGATCCACTGTGGAAATCATTAAGCATAGAATCTGCTTTCTCTAGGGTTAAACACTACCTAAGGATTGAATCAACCCCTCGGTGATATAATGTATCACCAATGATGACATATTTCTTAGCCAAGTGATGTAATTTTCCACGTTCATCCTTGGAGGAAGCAGGAGGAACTTCGAAGTCTAGAGATAGATGATGATATCTCCATACTGGGCGTCTTGTGAAGAGATGAGGAATAGATTTTCATCTGGGAAACTTTCGTCATAAACAGTATCTCCTTCACAAGGTAGCCCGGAAATTAATTTCACAAAAAACAATGATTTCTTAGGCTTGATTGATAAGAACTCGAAATCAAATTCTTTTGAAATAAAAATCCATTGATTGTATTTGCACCCAATCACTCACCTATTAAGGACAAGTTGGAAAGGATTGATTGCCGCTAAGACAAATGTTTGGATAGTAGAATATAATGACAAAGTTGTTGGACAACATGGATAGTTGCCAAGGCCAATTTCTCAACTAGAGAATAGCATAGCTCAAGACTTACCAATTCTCGACTCAAATAGTAAATCACATGCTCCACGAGAGCATCATCTTCATGAACTAGAACCATACCTATGGTTGATTCTATGGCTGCAAGATATAAAGGGAAATCTCTACCATAATCCGGTGGACACAAAAGTAGGGTAGAGATTAACACCTGCTTCAAGGCATCAAAATATCATTGAGCAAAGTCATCCCATAAAAATGGAACTCCTTTTCTCAACAAACGCATAAATTCTTTAGTTATCTCAACATAGTTTGCTATAAACTGTCTCAAGAAATTTGCCTTCACCTGAAGACTTTGAAGTTGTCGGATTAAAGACAAGGGGAGGCAACTGAATTATTGCCTCAACCTTGAAGGGATCAACTCAAATCCCTTCAGTTGATACAATGAACCCTAAAAACTAACCTGATGTATCCATGAAAATGCACTTATTTGGATTCAACCGGATCTTGTAAAAATGACATCTCTCAAAAACTAACCCAAGGTCACTAGGTTGATCAATTTTCTTTCAAGAATGAGCAAATAAATCATCCAAGTATGCTTCGATGACATGCTTAATGTGGTGGAAAGCATAAGACGTCACCCACTGAAACGTATCTCCAGCATTTTTAAGACCAAACGACACCTTTTTGTATGAAAAGGTACCCCAGGGACAAATAGAAGTTGTCTTATGCTGCTCTTTTGGATAGATAGATATTTGATTATAATCAGAGAATCCATCCATGAAGGAGAAAATCTCATTACCCACACATTGATCGACTATCTGATCAATAAATGGGGTGGGGTAATTATCTTTCGGACAAGCTTTGTTCAAATCCCTATAGTCAATGCACACACTAATCATTCCTTGCTTTTTATCAATTAGGACTGGATTAGAAACCCAATCCGTTAGAGGAACGAGGCATATGAAACCTGCCTTGAGTAGTTTTTCTACTTCAGCTTTAATAGTTACTACTTTCCTAGGATTGACCGGCCGAAGCTTCTGACGAATCAGCTTAGCCTTTTCATACATCTTGATCTCATGTTGAATGATGGATGGATCAATACCAAGCATTTCTTCATAAGACCAAGTGAATACATCCTGAAACTCTTTACATAAATCCGTATCTTCAGGGGAACACTCGGCTCTGATGAAGACATTTTCTATCACATTAGGGTTCCTATAGATGTTTACCAGTACAGTTTTTGAAATGACTGACATATTACCTTCGGCACATATGTGTGTTGGAGCAAAAGGGTTTGAAACCATACAAACATTGCTAGTAAGGATATTGGAGAACCTGGATTCGACTTCTTGTAATGGGGGATGAAGATATGAAGAATGATGTAAATCTTCCCATCGTCGATCTACACTCGTCACTGCTTCTAATATTTCTTCCTCAGATGGTAAAACCATATCTAAGCAATCCATAGTAGAAGTTGAATCAAGGGTCCAATCTAGGGTCATATCACCATCTAACTCTTCCTCTGAAAAAGGAGTAGGATGGTTATCTGTAGAGTTAACGATAGACTGATATCTAAGCTCTACTGTAGAGATAGGGAATGCCATTCCACCAACTTTTCCTTCATCTAATGTGGTTGTAGGTGAAGGCAAGGTCCAGGGGTCTAAAAAATAACAATTCTGCAAGAACTCTTCCCATGAAGACTCTTTGGAGGACGAAATGGCATTGATTCTAGCTATAAGAGTGGGAAGATCAAATGTACCCATGAATGAAGAATACATTTGAACTCGTAGATTCTCGATAGGTTGACGAGGTTATCCACCAATGGAACAATAGAATCTGATGTTGCACAAGGGTCAACTGGAGAATAATCCAATTGATCAACTTTAACAATTCTCCCCTCATGAGGAAAACAAAGGACATGAAACAAAGTCGAAACCATGACATCCATTACATAAATCCAATTCTATCCTAAGAGGATATTGTAATCAAGGTTGCCATCAATTATTTCTACTTCGATATTAATTACCTTTCCTCCAACACATATAGGAAAGGTCGGGATAATCCCCTATGGCCTATGAGAATGCCCGTCAAATGTTGTCAAGAAAGTGGGTGAAGGTACAACTGAAGGCGATCCAATGGCCTTCCAACATGACATAGACATTACGCATATGGAAGCTCCCTCATCTATAATTGTTCAAAAAATATTAGTTTTTCGGTAAGTACACTTTTTTTTAAAAGCCATATGATGAGGAAGTCTCTTTTTGACATTAAGCATATCAAAAGTGAGCACTAAAGAATTGTTTGGATCAACTGCCTTGATCATTGAAATCAAAGCACTTAGTTGAGCAGGACATGACTGGAGTACCTCTAAAGCAAAAATAGCACAAGGAATTTGAGCTAGATCTTCTACAATGGAGTAGTTCTGGGCTTCCCTAGCATTAGGGTTGATAGTCGCATGCTTGGCAGAAACTTTCGGTATTTGAGTTATAAAATCGACAGAGGGTCACTCAATATGAAGTGGATCCGTAGTTCTAGGAACAGATTTATCCTTAGATGTTTTTGCTTCACCATAATCCTATGACCATGTAGCCACATTGACATTAGAACTCATCATGAAAACATTTGAGGAGTTGCCTCGCTCCTGGTTGCCCCCTGTAGAGGTAGCAGGATTTGAGCTCACGCCACCATGTACTTGCTACCCCTCTGGGAAAGGGTTAGTTAAGACAACTTGGGAGCTAGAAGACCCTTGTTGCACTAACAACCACTGATCATATTTAATTTTCAAGAAAAGATGAGTCAAATGATCTCCACTACATAACTTGCATGGAAATTTAACTTTCTTCTTAGAATCTTTTCCACCCTCACCAGCACCATTGCTGGGATTGTTTGCATTATCCTCCCCATCCTGATTCTTCTTTTTAACTCATCCCTTCTTTTTACCATTGGTATTTTGATTTCCTTTGGGGTTAGAATCTTGAACGATGTTTATAGAAGAAGGTTGAGAAGATGAAGGCATAGATGATGTAGACTGATTGGAAGAAGTAGTTTGCAGACAACTGCTACAATCAATTCAAAAGCTTCACTGCATTTGCATCAATCGATCCAACAATACCATCAGCATGAGGACTTGGCTTCGGTTTGGCTATATCAATCATGGATCTAGGAGCATCTGGTAAGATTTTCTTAAGAGTCCCAGACTCAGAATATATCACTTCTAACTATTGGGCGTGAAAGATAGCCCGTGCTTCCGAATAAACGATGGACATAGAAACATCCTTGGAGATCTCAAGTTGTAATGATTTTAAAAACCATTTAAGATGGAATTTAGGTGGAATTTCAGCTTTAATGAGGCTCTTTCTTCATCTCCATTCCTGGATATGATCCGAAATGTGAGTAGCCATGTCCTGATGAAAATAGGCCAGAATTTTAGTTCTAGCTTTGTAATGGATAGGCAACTGAAAATGGTTTAAGAAAATGTTAACCAAATTGGCAAAATATGTAAAGGTGCCCCCTAACAACACTATATACCACTTAGCCACATTCCCAGTTAAGGTGCACTAAAATAGTCTCAGTGTTAGATGAACACCATAAATGGAACGTGGTTACATGGTTGATCAAGTCTTCACCACTCTTCCCTTCAAATTTTGGAAGATCCAATGGAAGTTTGGTTGAGACTGGAGGCCAAGCCAGATTGTATCTGATTGGATCGTTCATCCACTTAGTCAAGTCTGGAAGATTAAGCGTGGCCAGAAAAGGAAGTCGTGGAGGAACTTGGGGATTCTACCCAAATTGGGCGGGCTTCCCAAAATTCTAAAAAGAATGACCTCGATTTTGAAAGGCACCAACTTGCCTAATGTAACTAGTAGAACCTATTGAACCAAAAGGTGACCCTTGTGGTCCAGCAAAACTTGGAGTTTGACCAACTCCAGCCGGAAAACCTCCATAACCAGTAAATTTCCCCCGTAAAGAATTATTGTAAGGAGATCAAAGCCCCTAGTAAGGGTTCCAAGCATTAGCTAAGGGTGGAAAATTTTGAAATGAATTCACTGAGGAATACGACACATTCCCTTGTTGGTTGAAAAATTGATTCCCAGTTCCTATCCCACTAACCGCAGGATTTGTCCAACTCTAGGAGGGATTACTACCTTGACTTGTGAAAGGAAAAGACAGAGACCCTACTGTCAGATTGGAATGTGGTATATGACCACTTCCAAATGGGAAACTCTGAAAATAAGTCGATCCACTCATCATGGATGTGGAGGCAATTAATGGTACATTTAATGGAACTAAAGCAATACCTTGACAGGGCATTCCAAAAGGGAAGAATCTAAAACTGGATGCATTGGCTTGAGAGCTTCCACTCGTCGACAGAATGGAAGTACACCCAAATAAGGATGTGCTAGTAGTAGACCCAAATAAGGATGTAGAAAGGATGGAAATAGTTCCTCCCCCTTGCACTAACATGGGAGTTTTCATGGTCACATCACTCGTGGCGGATGCCATGCTTCCGACAATGGTCATCGAAGGGATAGATGTGTGTCGACCTAGGATTGAAGGCCTATCAGTTGGAGTTCCAACGTATAACAATACTTCTAAATGATCAAGAGGCAGAGCAGAATTCAGAGCCGTAACTGACTCTAAAAGCTCTTCCACTTCACTACTATCTTCTGACTAGAAGAGTACTCGAGAAAGAACTGGTGTGTTCCTCTCCAACTCTGTAGTAGTACTAGATCTATCTTGCGAACTAATGCCCCCAAGTGGAGGATCAATCTTCGATAGTCTATTGCCACTGGTTGAGAACCACTTGCAAAATCACTCCTACTCCTTCTAGGAGAAGGCTTTGGACTTGCAGGTGAAAGCCCATGAAGTGTACGGGACTGCTGAAGGGGTCGGTCGGCCACTTTGAATTATTTTTAAAAGATCTACTTAAAGACTCAAGAAAATTGAAAGCTAGGTTGATTAGGAGCAAAAAACATACACTAAAAATGTCCTAGAATTTAGTAATCAAACAACTTCCAAGTATTTCCACTCCATGTGATTAGGACCAGACACCAAAATATAAGAAAGTTAATAATAAGGGCATTTCGAAAATAGACTGGGGTAATTATGCCCCAAGTCAACTAGTGAAGGTATCAGAGGTAGTTAAGCTGAGCTCTAGACAACAACCTTTGTCAGTGCAAGCCCCCAAGCTTTGCAAGGGTGCCGTCTAGAAGTACCATTGAATATGATGCAACATCAACCTCAGGTGCCACGGGATTCCCCTCTATGGCCACCTGTGTAGATCCCTCAGGTAGGCTCCTAAAGATACCAACTCATATCAGAAGTCAGGCGAAACAGTTGTGAGGTAGGATTCGACAAGTAAGAGGGGGTGTATCTCATCCTTATCTTAACAAACCCTCGTGCTTAACTCCTAGTCACAGAGCTTTCCCGATCTCCCTAACGTTATTAGATTTCACTCTTTAATCAGACTTCTACGTTTTACAATTTAGAGTGGCCTTGAATAGTTTACTCTCCTCTCGCCTAATCCAAGGCCCTAAATAAACCTAAAAATTGTTGGTGTATCTAATTGACAATACAAAAAGTTATATTTCATTTTATTAATCCCTTGATTTTAAGTAGTTATTCTTTTAAGTCAAGTGGACAATATGGAAATGAAACTGATGGTGTTTTTATGAGGCAAAATAAATTAATGAAAAGCTAACTTATATGCAATGCACTTGTTTGTTCTTCGATGAAAAGCAACTTCTACTTGGGTTCTAAGAAAATTCTATAAAGCAAAAACTTTTTTCTTTTTCTTTTCTTATAGCAGACTTCAAACTCACAAAAACTAAAAGACTATCGATTCTTTAATAATGCAAAACTACCCTAATGCAAGGTTTACATGATAATGCAAAATTCTAGATTACTCTAAAAGAGATGAAAGAAATTGTTTAAAACTTTTTCATAATCCAACTTAAATGTTTGAAGAGAATTCAAGTTTAAAATACAAATTTTCCTCCAAATAAACATGGCAAATCCCAAAAAATCACAATTCACTTTCACAAAACCAAAGAAACCAGAATCAAATTCAGCAAAAGAAAGAAAAAACAATTTCTTGAAGAAATTTTCTCTTTCAAGAAGCAATGAAAACACCATTTCAAAAGCACTCAAAATGCCACCAAAGACTGAAAGAAAAGCTCAAGGGAACTTTGTAAGTTACCAATTCAACATGAATGAAAACTTGAACAAAAAGGGTGTTTCAACTTGCACTAAATGATCCAAAAGTAGCAAAAAGAGCTTTGAGAAACTGATTAAGGAATCAAGAAAGGCACACTTTCAAATTCATCAATAAGAAACTTTCGAAAAGTAAGAAAAAGTGCATGGCCACAAAAATGACGTAACGCAAAGCAAGCAGACCAATAATGAAGTTTGACACAAAGATGGCAAACAATATTCTGTTCCAAAATACTAGAACAATCAAGAACCTGTATAAGAAGCCTTGCATGTTCAAACACAAATCATAAAAGTCACTCTAATGCAAACTAAGGCCAAAACTTTTCAAAGCAAGAGAGAATTCAAAATAGTAAGCTCACTGAATAATTAAATTATGAAGACAGAACTGACCACTCAGAAACTACAAAGACCAAGAAGCAAATCTTTCTAGGCAGAAAGATTTGAAAAAAGCATGCAAAAAATTGTATACGCGACTGTGTCCCTACAAAAGTGGGTGTAAACATGCTTCTGCCAAAAGAAACTCAGGTATACGAGGTTTCAGTTCACAGAAACAAGCATGTGTAAACTTCTGTAAATAGACAAACGTGTGTATATGAATTTTGACAGAAAAATAAAAAAATGAGGCCTGATGAAAAAGATCGGACTTGAAGTCTGAGTTCCTACAGGAGCAGGAAATACTATCACAGCAAGAAAACTAAGAACTGAGCCCTGATTGACACTGAACAACCCAACTTGGAATAACAAGATTGTTATCCCCAGTGGAGTCACCAATTTTGTTAAGGGAAGAAGTACCCTAGGGCTTTGGGTCAGAACCCCAACAGAGCGAAAGTAATCCACGACAGGAAAAACGCATACAACTCAGGCAACATGCTTAAATAAACAAACTATGTGAGGATGAACATACTAGGATGTCCTTCTTTTGGGTAGTTCTAGCCAGGATTCAAACCCTCTACAACTCCTAATGATCTTCAAACCTACAAATCAACCAATTCGAATGCACATAGCACCATATAGATAAAGCATTGTAGTGAAATCAACTTTATATCATATAAGTAGATGGTTAGTTATACATCAAAATAATCATTCATATATAAACCATAACAATAAGATCTGGTGCACAAACAAAGTCATTCTCAGGAACAAGACATCGTTTATTTTTATTGTAGAAAACTATAATAAACATGGAAAGAGTTCACCTGAGTCTTCCTCTTCTAGCTACAAGTGGAACTGTCCTCCAGGTCCGTCCTGTCCTAGTCTTCAATAACCTCCTTTAATAACCAATACCATGGTATCTCAAGCAAGTGGGAGAACATCAAGACTGAAGGAAGCAATTGTTTCTTGAACTAGGGGAAGTTCTTGAAGCATAGGTATACTTTAGACTTGATCAGGGGATAATCTGAGTATAGTAATTCTATCATTTCTCTGCTTCTTAAGGCCTTCCCATTGAAGTCCTTTTATACTTCTCCCAAATTAGTTTTTTAGTTGTGATACAGTTGGGAATAGTTGGGCCATAGGCACTAGGAGGTAATCAATAGGTAAAACCTGTGATCTTTGCCCATAGTTAAGGAAATTTAATTTTTTTAAGTGTTTTAACACATATACGTGGGTTGGGTATAGAATAACCTGCATGTACATGCTTTTATCATAGGGAAAAGTAGCATACGTGAAGTAAAAGACTATTTTTAAAATACTTGGACCAAGTCTGGAAGGAGGGGTTGCCCTAGGCCATAAATTAAGAATCACAAATACCAAGGGTGATATTTGGAGCTATAACACTTTGTATTTGATAAACAAACTGAATAGGTCAAGTCGTTCCCTCTAGCTGAATATTGGTATAGCACTTCCTTTCAAACTGCATAAAAAATGACCCCCTTTTTGGCACTTTATGGATATCATCCTCCATCCATCACATCATCTTTAAGAGAAAATTCAATGGTTCAAGAAATGGAATATCACATCAAGCATCAAGAACAATTTTGCCAACTATTAAAGGATAACCTCACTCTGTTGCAGAAGCGAATGAAACAACAGACAAATCAACATCACAATGAAAGAAGTTTTAATGTAGGCAACTAGGTATTTTTACAGCTACAACCATAAAATAAAATGTCCCTCAAGAAAGCTAAGAAGGATAATAAATTATCAGCCAAGTACCATGGTCCTTACAAAGTGTTGTAAAATATTGGTACTATGGCATAGAAATTGGAGGTTCTTGCATCTTCCCGAGTACACCAAATTTTTTATGTTTCATGCTTAAATAAGGTTAGTAGTGACAATATCCCAATTCAAATAGTGTTTCCAAAACTTGATTAAGAACCAAAAATCATATTTTAGGATGAAGGAATCACAAAAGCAAGAACTCGACAAATACAAAATCAATTATTTTCAAAGTATCTCATTAAGTTGAAGAACTTACTTGCTAAAGATTCCACATGGGGGGATGAGAATTTTATATAGAAGCATGAAGAACTACTCAAGCATTGAGGACAACACTTTCTTGAAGGAGAGGGTCATGTTAGGTCCCAACAATACTAGTGTATTCCCCTTATTGTTCTTGCTAGTGTAGCTCCCTATTATTATTGTTGTGCACATGTATCCCCCATGGTATTATTGTTTCCCATAGAAGCCCACTATTGTTATTGTTGTGCCCTTACATTATTATTGTTATGTAGGACTTGAATATATTGTGACTCATTCGACTACTATCTATACCAAGGAGGTCTTATCATTAGTATCGTCCAAAAATTGTTCATTTATGTAATTTAAAGGAGTTTTCCCCCTCAAAGATGATAATTTTTAAGTCATTGATCTCTTTGTTTGTGAGATGGATGAATAACACAAAGATAGTTATACCTTTAAACAACAATAATCAAATTATAATACTATAAGATACCTTTTAAATTTCTAGGAATTTCAATGGAGTGACCTAGTGTGTTGCCCCTTGGTGACATAAGGTTGTTGTCACTATTAGGATTAGACCCAAAATCTTAATGGAAAAATAAAACTAGTGGAAGGATAGCAACCAGAAAGTTATAGCATACCTCTTCCTCAACAAGTCTCTCTCTTTCTTCCATATAGCTCTCCTATTTTTAAAGAGGTTACAAATAGTTTTGAAAGTTTTGAAATTCAAAAGATGAGATTAACTACGTTTTTAATCAAGTTGATTAGATAGCCAAAGGAGGTATTTCTAAAGCATGATTATAAATTAAGAAAATAACTTTAGGTGGTACTCTGTCTCTCTATCCATTCCTTTAGGCCTTTCCCTTTCTTTTTCTTTTTTCTTTTTTTTAAATGCATAAGGAATGTGGATCATTCAATTAGTTTTATCTTATGAATTGTTTTTATTAAGATAATAATCATATAACATAACCAAATCATAAAGAGGAGAACTGATGTGCAACCAACATATATAAAACATATCCCAATTCTCATATCCAAATGTCATCATGAAAATCCCAAGGCCAATGTACCTTCGATACTTCTTACCTCTCCTCCCATAATTCATGTCCTAGATGGTACCACAATGACATAAAGCGCAAGATAACTTATATAAATATGACCACAATATTCCCCTTCAAAAGGTAATTCGTCATAAATATAAGCTCAACATCAAGGAGAAAATCAACAAGTAATAAAACTTATAGTTGTATAAAAAATGTTGAAAAAAGACTTGCCAAATGAACTATACCAAAATGTAATGCATTGGAAATGGTAATACTAATCCCTTTATCCATGAGGAGGAGTTCACTCCACTTGTTTCTCCTCCTTTCATTGATGTGATGTGACAGAATATGATCAACCATGGGAGGAGCTAGAAGATATAGTTTGATCATTTTGTTTCTATTCACTTGAAGCAGGCATGGGAATAACTCATGGTTTTGATGATTAGTCAACTTAAGCAATTGATATTAT
This sequence comes from Pinus taeda, assembly GCA_000404065.3. Taxonomy (NCBI): domain Eukaryota; kingdom Viridiplantae; phylum Streptophyta; class Pinopsida; order Pinales; family Pinaceae; genus Pinus; species Pinus taeda. Next base: position 23,169 of record APFE031618343.1, on the reverse strand, counting down.
TTGTTGTTTGGAAATTTGATGTGAATACGAAGCATAGTTTGTAAAATTAATGGATGGTTTACGTGCAATAGGAGGATTATCTACTGTTTGAGAAGTAGTATATTGTAATTGTGACACATGTGGTTTAATAGGAGCGTTGGATGGAAATATAACATGCCCACCTTGTATCAAATGTAAAGGTTGTGAAAAAATAACATGTCCCCAACCATCATTGTTTTGATTAAATAAAGGGGTAGACATATGTGGAGAGACATGGATACCCATTGGTGGCTAAGGGAAAGGTGCCTTTGTGATGGAGTTTGTACCTTCAGCTTCTCTATAGGTTGTCCTGATAACTTAACCTCACATGTGTGTGATAACTGCCTCAACTTTTGAAAATTGACATCAAAATGGATAGAAACTCTTCTTCTCCTTTCACCTCTTACTACCAAAAGTTGATTTATGTTTATCCCTCCCCTCTCCTTGAATCTTCTTCTATTTCTATCAAGAAATCTTATGCTACAACATATTTATTTAATTACTTGCAAGTAATGAAAAATAAGAACCATTCATTAATAAATGCAAAGAGTGATGTGTTTAAAAAACAAAAAGAGTAACACATATCAAATTAGGAAAGGAGTAAAGCATTGATATAAACATTAAGAACCATGCAGTTATATATGTGACTAATACAATTGAAGAAGACAAATGGGACATGATATTTCTGAATAGAAATTTACACAGGCAAAGAAACCTTTAGCAAATACAAATAGTTCAGTGGAATCGATATAGAGTCACATTATCACCCCAAGACTCATCATAGAATGATTGAAAGTATACAAAGAAGACAATTTAAATTAATAATGCATAATGCTTTGACAAGTGGTCCTTCTAAAATGAAAAGAGTATACAGAATGCATGGCGGTGGAACCACACCTAAACATTTTATGTATACATTTTTGCGTGACAAATTTTGTATGGTGGTTTCTTGTATTTCAACACAATTTGAAATAAATTATATGGGAGAACAATATGATAGTTTTGATTATCAATTAATTTATCGAACAAAAGAAGGATGCCCTTCATACAATTAGCGAAGGGTATTTTCCCAAGGTCTTATGAAATCAAGGGATTCCATGGAAATGAAAAGAAACACTATTGTATGTTAGAGTTTATTATCCATTGTAGTAATGATCCATCCCTTTTGATACTTAAAATGAAATTAAACAAGGGCTAAAAGTTAATAAATGTATCATTGGCCTTTATTAATAAAGTGCACCCACAATAAATTTACTTGTAATCAATATAATCTGAATGTATAGAAATAGTGAGATTTACCAAATTAACCACAAAAGACTAATTTTTAGTGCTTGGCATTACTTTCCCAAGGGCCAACCTCAATGCCTTCACACCTCTTGTATGTAGGGTGACTAACTTTGGTGAGGGTGAAGAACTTGAAGTTTTACAATGAAGACATTGTGGATGGTTTCTTTCTTACACACTTTCAAAAACAATATTGCATTTGAATGAAACAAATATATCGACACTATAGAGGAAATAACAAAAGGAACATGGGAAGCATGTAGGAAATACCTAGAAGAACTTTGACTTTGTTAATGAAATAGCTCAGTGGAAACATACCTTGCAAGTAAACAGTTCTGAACAACAACAGAGCTTCTAAGTAACGCACCAACTTCCCATTCCTTTATTCCATAAGAAGACAAACACCAATTCTTGGATCAGTAATAACTTGTACAGAAAACCTTGTATGAATTTGTAGGAATCAAAAAATTTGAGGGTTTGTGACCAACCACAAATTGGGGTGCATGGCTCAATGAAGTGGTGAGTTAATGAAGAAGTAAAGAGTAGGTTGGTATGTTAATAGACCTAAAGTTTAGGGCCCTACAAAATTTACAATAAAACGAGTGAGAGATGACAAGGAAAAGTCATATAAATACATATGCTACGCAGAGGATGAGTCTCTGGGATTAAACATGATCCAAACTAATACAAAAGAATAGACATAATGCTAGATAGGAATTTTGTTGTAGATTTGATACCACTTGTTGTAGCTCTGATACCACTTGTTGTAGATCTAACCCAAGAATATTATAGATCTGATATGAAAATATAAGATTATGAAAATAAACCCAGAAAGTATATGAAATGAATCTTTATTATCAAACTCTTATGGTAGGGCAACACCATAAAATCACTCCTTAAGGAAGGAGAATACTCCACAAGCCATATGCCTATTCATACAAGAATACTTCTCTTCATATCCTCTCCATGTGGAGTCTCTAGCCTCTATATAGGCCTCATACATACAATACCATGCATCATTACCATGGTTTCCTCATACCATCAACTAATACCATGGGCCCCTTACATTATTATTAACTACTTGTGGTCCCTTACATGACATGGGTTAACCACCTTATTTATTACTATGGCCCATCCCATTATTACATTATTACCTTGGGTACCTCCCTCGGTACCCCATATTACCCCCCCTAGGTATATAACATTCCACCCCCCTTAGCATGTTTCGTCCCCGAAACATGGGAAGAACACAAATAATAAGATCTACTCAAAAGAGTAGTCCACTGATACCATGCACGTGCATCTAGCCAACCAAGAGAAAGGTGAACCCTCGATCTCGCTGGTGCCTCGCTCGCTTGTGATGGAAGTTGACCGTGGTAGCTCTTCTGTGTTGATGTGTAGTAGGTGGATCTTCGCTTCTCCCTATCTATCTTGTGGGGGTTGTGACTAACTGGTTGCCATATTGATGGTTGTCTTGCGGGGTGATGTAGGTGATGATATGTTGAAGTTTTAACCCACGGTATCTTCTTATTTAATTCACCCTGCTGAAGTGCCTGTTGTGGTGTCTTCTTTTCCAATATGACTTCAACCACTGATTCCTCCTCTGATGTATCAGCACCTGTAACCTTTTCTGCTTCAGCCTCTGTTTGTGTCTGATTGTCGACCATCAACTGCTCATCATCTGATATGTCAGACCCTTGAACATCTTCTGCTTCAGCCTCCATGTGCTCTATCTGTTTATGGATGGAAATATCCTGTAATGTAATTTTCTTCTTTTTATACCATAGCTTCAGAAATTTCTTCTGCACATTAATATTGATAGTACTCACGGATTCCATCCAAGGATATCCCAAAACAACATCCATAGTATCCATCTCTGAAGTATAAAAATCACCATGCAACACATACTTATCCATAGAAATCTTCAAATCCTTCTACACTTGAACATCCTCATTATCAACATGTGTATGTTGAATTTGTTTTGCTGGGACTTGCAATTTTTTTGCTAAATTAACACTGATAAAATTATGCTTGCAACTAGGATTTATAGACACAACAATCTTCTCCTTCTGAATCAACCCATGAACCTCCAATAAGGATATACCAGTAGGAAATAGACCCACATGTTTCTCCTTATCTTGTTTTCTAGCATGAGACCATCTGTCCAAAAGTAATTTTTCAAATTCTTCATCGGGCAGGTTGAGACACTTCTTTTGGTTAAGTAATCCCCACCATGTGGCTGCCTCCTCTCTAAAGAGTTCCACTACAAACCATTTCCAATTGTTTTTCCATAATGATTTCTGTTTTTTTATGTATTCTTCAATAGTAGGACCATTATCTTTTCCTGTAAAACCGTAACCCTCTATGAAGAGGGTTTTGAGAAAACTTTGGCGAAAATTTGAAATTGTCATAGTTTAGTCAATATTGCTCAGAATCTCTATTATAACCTGTTTTTGGAAATGGAACAACCATTCTGCATCTGCCCATGTGATAGAAATCCTGATTCAAACACTGGAATTTCCAGATCTGCGCTGCTACTCTCCCGCCGTCACCCAAAATTTCTGAAAAAAGTGTTGATTTTAAATCAACGATATCTCCCTCATCCGGACTCCGATTCGACTGATTTTTTTTTGAAATTAGGTTTTTTTTCACAAAGATTCTAGATATACAATTAGATCTTGTAGATCTTGTACCATGATGTCTAGATCTGCGCCGCAAACTCGCTGCCCTGAAAAATTATCTACAACCCCACTGATTTTTAAATCAGCGATATCTCCTTCATCCGGACTCCGATTTGACCGATTTTTATTTGAAATCGGCTATTTTTTCACAAAGAATACAGATCTACAATCAGATTTTGCATATCTTGAACCAAAACGTATAGATCTGATCTGCAAACTCGCCGCCCTTGAAATCCTACTTTTGTGCCCAAGAAAGTGCTCTGATATCACTTGTTGTAGATCTGACCCAGAAATATATGAAAATATAAATAAACCCAAGAATAACAAGATCTGAATAGATAGAAATGCTTCTTTATTATCAAACCCTTAAGGTAGGGCAACACCATACATTCACTCCTTAAGGAAGGAGAACACTCCACAAGCCATATGCCTGTTCATACAAGAATACTTCTCTTTCCCTCTCCATGTGGAGTCTCTAGCCTCTATATAGGCCTCATACATACAATACAATGCATCATTACCATGGTTTCTTCATACCATCAACTAATACCATAGGCCCCTTACATTATTATTAACTACTTGTGGTCCCTTACATGATATGGGTTAACCACCTTATTTATTACTATGGCCCATCCCATTATTACATTATTACCATGGGTACTTCCCTTGGTACCCCATATTATCCCCCCTAGGTATATAACAGAATCTGTCTAACTTTGAGGCTACTTGAGACTCTACTCCTCTTTTATTGTTCCAAGTAAAGAGACCATTACTTGTCTCAGTGTCAACTAGCTTCATATTATCTATGAAAGTTTGAAATGCTAAAGAGTCTTTGCTTAAAGTTCTGGTTCCCCATTTTTTCTCCGAAAGTGATTTGATCATGTTGAAGTCCCCACCCAAGATCCATGGTACTCCTACATTCGTGACTAGATAAGTCTCTCTATCTCCCACAAGCTGAATACCACTGATAAATAATTCCTAGATGCCTTAGCATCTATTATGACAATCTTTTTGGGGTTCCAAAGAGTGAGTATGCCTCCTGTTGTATTATCTGCTTTGACTTCTAAAAACTCAAAACGATTGAGCCATTTGCTGTGAATTTCTTTTATTTTTTGAATGGAACATTTCGTTTCCTGGATAAAGATCATATCTGGAGCTTCTTGTGTCATTCTATTACTAAGTATTCTTTGTTTTCTTTTACTACCTAGACCTCTGATATTCCAAGATATGAACTTCATTATTCAAGATTTGTAAAGAAGTAGTTGGTTAGGTCTTTCATTTTACTTGAATATATCATTAGCTTTCCACATTCCATCAATAGCTCGTTCTACTTTTTCCTGCCTCTTTTCTTTCTTGGGTTTCTAGGTGCTAGTCCTGGTGTGGTTTTCATAGTTTTCACACCTTCGTTGCCCTGCCTTTCATTGTTTCTTTGCCTTTCCAGCCCTTTAGCCTGAGTTTTCCATAGGAACAGTTGTTGTTCTCTGTTGAACTCTTCTTGAGGTAATGAGTCTACTCCTCACATGGTTCCCTGTTTCAAGAACCCTTCCAGATCTAGGTGTTATCTGTCAAGAATCTCCAGTAGTTCATGGTCCTCCATTTCCATCTCACTCTCGGTCATTTCCTGGTCCATCTCCAGTTCTACATCGCTCAGCATAGTCTCTTTCTGTTTATTAATATCACGTGTTTGTTCACTGTCTTCTTCTTTCTCCTTCTCCACTAGGCTTCCTTCCATTACCTGATCTACTTTTGTTATCTCTTCTTCTTCTTCAAGTACTTGGAACCTGTTCAGACTAGCCTGTTGCCCTTTTGTTTGATGTTGCTTTGGCCCCCTTTTGCCTCCTTTTCCTCTATGTCCCACTTTGTGAAAGCTTTCAGTATCTTTCATTGTGGTAGCTTTACTTTTGTTATCTATTTTACTGAGAGGGAAGTCTCGAAATAGGTGCCCATGCTCATGGCACCTGTGACATATGAAAGGAATATGTTCATATTCTACTGTTTGCACCCATTCTTCATCCAAAAATTCCAAGATGACCTCATTTGGTAGAGCTCTAGAGAGATCCATCTCCACACAAATTCGTGCAAAGGAAGTGTATTTTCCCCTTCTGGTGGCTTCAGAAGCTTTGACAAAACACCCTAATTTGTTTCCTATGGTAGATAACGATTCCGTTTGCCAGTAATCAAGAGGTGGGGAGCAGAGTCTTACCCAGACCGGGACCGAAGTGAAAGTCTCTCGCTCTGGGACAAAATTCATCATCCACGGCCGCATGTAGAGGCCTGCTACTGCATAGAATTAGGGCCCTCCTTCAAACACCCTGTGTTTATCCTCAATATTTGTAAAGACCACAGTGAAGAATCCTTTTGACCCAAGATGTAGGTATATGCTTCCTTTTGGTTTCCAGTGGTATTTAATCCATGTCTGTAATGCCTTTTCAGTGGGCCATAATCCCATGAATTTACAAATGACAGAATATGTCTGCATGTGGTCCCTGTGTGCCTGCAGAGCAGGATCATTTAAAACTACTCTGGCTGTAACCTCAGCTTTGGGTTTACATGGTCCCTTTTGTGCTTTGTTTTTTGTTCGTTGTTCCTTGTCTTCTTCCTCATTTTCTTTTGTGCTATTATTCTCCCTTGATTTGGTAAAATCTTGCTCCTCTTCCATGTTCCTTTTCCCTTCTCCTGAAGGACCTCTGACAGTTTCTATTGGTTTCTTATCTCGACTAGCCATGGCCTGCTTGTAGGAGGGAGTGGAGCTCCCTCCTTTGCGCCCTTCCATCGAGTTCAACACCTGCAGAAGCCTGAAAACCCTAGCTTTTCGTTCGCCTTCTTGTTCGTTATATTGTAAATATTAAATTTTTGTGTTTATTAATTAAATTTAAATATGTTTACAAAATCATTATTTTAATTTATATTGTAAAATGGGCGTTAATTATTATTTATATGTTATATATTTTAATGTGATATGTATATTATAATTTTCCTTTATCGACAAATTTGTTCGTAATTTTATTAATAAAAACAAAATCACAATATAAAAATTTTGAATTTAAAAAATATATAGCTCTAACGTATTTACATCTAATATCTAATATCTAACACCTATACATCTACCCTATACTGAGTTGTAGAGCGCCTCTCGGCACAATTAATATTAGTTTTTTTGATAGGATACAAAGGGTACATGATGGAAATCCCGAGACGGTTGCGTGGCAAGACTTACGTGGCGGAGCCCGTCCTTGGTCCTTCCCGCGCTGGCACACACTGAGGTTTGGTGAGGGTTTATGGTGCCTTCAATGCATATCCGACCTGAGGTTCGTCTCGTTTTGTGTGGGAACAATGTTTATGGTATGGTTCTACCTGGGCTCATTTGCATTGTTGTTCGTTTGAGTTATGCTTTTGTTCCTCTATGGCTCGTCTGGTTCGGCTCTGGAAGAAGATGGGTGTCTGTTGCCCGCTATCCTCTTGGTTATTCTCTAGTTCTGGTCCTCTATCATTTGCTAGTTATATGAATGTTTTTCATTGGACCTGGTGGCTGCTGTACACTTGGTTTTTTGTGGAGGTATCAGGTTTGGTTTGTCATTTTGGGTATGCCTTATTTCGACTCTCTATCAATGATTCTTTTACAACTTGCAGGTGATGTTTTCTAACTAGGTTTTTGGTCGCATTTCACAGGCCCTCCACCTGTTACTCTCATCGATGGCTTGGCTGCTTATTTTACAAGTGAAAACCCTGTTCCGATTCCACCGTTTCGCCTTCTTGTAGTTTTTATTAACGACCATGCTCCTAGTGAGCAGGTTGTGGTATCATGGCACTTCGGTCGTTGGTTGCGCTCAGGTTGGGGTTTCAACTCGTGGCTTGGTTGTGGAGTCCAACCTCCCCTTCAGGTATTCGTCGTGGGTCAAGTTCCTTGTTTTTTCTCTGGTGTTGTTGTGTGCTATATAGCTATGCTTCCTCTCTGACAATCTTCTTGTCAATGTGCAAGTATCCCTCTCCTCTTTACTATGGCTGCAAGGGGATGACTCTCGGGAATGAAACGCCATGGTCTCGTCCTTGAAGATTTGGGTCTGATGTGCTTAAATCGGGTAGGGTCCTTCCTTGACTGTGCTCTGTGGTTTCTTTTTGGTTTTGGGCTATAGTTATTTAACCCTTGGGGTTTCAGTTTGTTGGTCTGTCGATACTTGGTTGCCTCCTGTGCAACGAGCCCATCTTGTCGATTTTCTATTCTGGGAATGTGTTTCGACCTTCTACTATTGGTTGTCGTGTTTGTTGTTTCGTCTGTGTACTGCTTTCGTCTATCTGGGTTGTGGAAACCCTCCTCGGCCTATCTCATTAGTATGAAGGACTGTTGGTTATTTTTTTGAGGGCTCTGTGTCTCGAGGCCTGTGTGGAATCTGGAAGTTCTATCCTATACTTCCATGGACCTAATGAAATATATATATATATAATATATATAATATATATATTATATATATATATATATTAATTTAAATCAAATAGTATGTATTTGGTAATGTACCTAGATGATTTAGCTCTATCGTATTTGATCCTTTCAGTCTCAGTGTGGAGTTTGAATGTTAATCACACAATTTGTTGTTTAATTACTGTGCACAATAATTTACACTTGTTGCTTTTGAAACAGTGAATACCTGTAAGCTTTCTTTAAATTCATAAAAAAAAAAATGTTTAGAGTTGTGCTTTCTTTCCTTTTTTTTCATCTAGATGGCAGCCACCCCACTTTTGATTCTGGGTTGCCTATTTATGCTTGCTGGCAGCCTCATACTGTTGAGGAACCACCCTCAATTACATTATAGTTATTTTCCAATTTCATTCAGTTTCATTTCTAACTTATTTTAAACAAATCCTATTCTAACTACTATTCAGTTTATAAATAAAAGCATTGGTTGTAACAACCTTCATTTAAAAATAAAAATAAAACTAACTAAAAGTGAACTTAATCAAAACAGCTTGTCCAGCTGTCGCCTCCGTAGTCGGATGCTCCTGGATTAGGCTCCCGAGGTGAATGAATCTCATGGCTCCTGTCCATGAGCTCTTTAATCGAGTACCCGTCGCTTTGAATCTGCCCTCCATCCAACCAAGAACTGTCCTCAATTGGATGGTCCTTCCATTTGACTAGGTATTGTAAGTACTCTTTCTGTCAAGTCCACCTGGACACTTGAGTATCCAAGATTTGTTCGATCTCTAGAGGCTTGGATGGAGGCATCTGTTTAACCCATGACTTAGTCTCTCTTTAGGTGTCCCGTGTGTGTTTTGTCGAACTATCCTCCACATTAGCAGTAATGTAAGGGTATAAGTCTGCCACATTGAAGATGGGCGAGATCCCTATACCTAGGGGTAGTTGTAGTTCTTATGCATTGTCAGATAACTTTTGCAATATCCTGCAAGGTCCTATATTATTATTATTATTATTATTTTTTCCAGTTTTAGTTTGTTATATTCGCCTTTAGGAAACCTTTCTTTGCGTAGATGTGCCAATACCAGGTCCCCTACATTGAATTTCACTTCCCGCGATTTTAAATCTGCCTTCTGTTTATACCTTTGGTTGATGTCCTGTAATTTGGATTTCACGTGTTCATGAAGTTCATTGATCACCTTCGCAAAGTCTTCACCATCAGCACTCCATCTGGAAAGGACTTCTGCCCGTACTCCTATTGGGTGAATCATTATAAGCGAACTCTGCTTGTGCAAGTACGTGATCCCATTGTCATGAATTTTCACCAACTAGACTACGTAACAGATTCCCCAGACTTCGGTTCACCACCTCAATCTATGGGTGATAAGCTGAGCTAAATTTTAGTTTGGTATCTATCTTTTTCCACAAAGTCCACCAAAAATGACTTGTGAAATTCACGTCCCAATCTGAAACAACAAACTTTGGCAAGCCATGTAATCTGACAATCTCTGTGAAGAACAAGTATGCTACATGTGTGGCATCGCTGGTCTTCCTACAAGGAATGAAATGCACCATCTTGGTGAAGCGATCCACCACCACCATGATTGAATCGAACCCCTTCTGTGTTCTTGGCAAACCTAAGACAAAGTCTAAACTGACTGAGTCCCATGGTCTGTCCGGAATAGGCCAGGGTGTATATAAACCTGTATTTTGGTTGTGTCCCTTCGCAAGCTGACACATATTACACCTAGCCACAATATTTGTACATCTCTACACATTTTTGACCAATAATAGAAGTGGCTCACTTGATTCAAAGTCTTATCAATGCCAAAATGTCTGGCTAAACCCCCACTATGTTTTTCTTGGATTAAGTTTTCCCTCATCGAACATTTCGGAATACACAACTGTCCTCCCCTAAACAACAATCCTTCATGTATGTTATAGTCTAGCCATGAACTATTGTCTCTCAACAGTGGATTCTGGCAAGCTTCGTATGATTCCTTAAATTTTGCATTTGTTTCATACAGATCCTTAAGATGCTCAAATCCTAACACATGCACTCTGCTTTCCTGTAAAATCAAATTTCTCCTGCTTAATGCATCTTCCACTTGTTGGCTTGATCGCTGATGTGTTTCAATACAAATGTAAAACTCTGGAGGTACTCCACCCACTTCGCATGTTTATGGTTCAGCTTGTGTTGTTGTATAACATACTGCAATGTAGAATTGTCTGAAAACAAAACAAATTCATTTGCCATCAAGTAATGTCTCCAATGTTTCACTACTTGGACCATTGCATAAAATTCCTTGTCGTAAGAAGTATACTTCTGCCTACTCTCATTCAACTTCTCACTAAAATAGGCCACTGGCTTGTCCTCTTGGCTGAGTACTGCTCCAATGACTGTCCAATTGGCATCGCAACGAACTTGAAAAAGTTTGTTGAAATCTAGCAACCTCAAAATTGATCTTTCTGTGATCTTCTTTTTCAGCAGCTGAAAACTCTTTTCCCCTGACTCTGTCCAATGAAAAGGTTGATTTTCTTTTTTAATGGTATCCACCATGGGTGTACAAATCCCACTGAAATCTTTTATAAATTTTAGATAAAAACTCACCAACCCATGAAAACTCCGCACTTCAAACAAACTCCTAGGGGATGGCCAGCTAACTATGGCTGCAACCTTTTCCGGATCCATCTTTAATTTATTTTCCTAAATCACAAATCGTAAATAAATCAATTCTTTCTTAAAAAAAGTACACTTCTTCGAATTTAACAATAATTTGTTTTGCTGCAACTTTTCCAGGACATACCTGACATGTCGGAAATGTTGTTCCTCCGTCTTATTGAAAATAAGGATATCATCTAGATATACAATCACGAACTTTCCAATGTATTCCTTCAGCATCTCATTCATCAAGTGCATGAATGTGTTGGGTGCATTGCTCAGTCCAAATGGCATGACCAGCCATTCATACAGGCCTTCATTGGTCGTGAAAGTTGTCTTCCATTCGTCCCCTTCACCAGTCCGAATCTGGTGATATTTGCTTTTCAAATCAATCTTCAAAAAATATGTCGCTCCACTCAAACATTCCATCATGTCGTCCATCTGCGGTAAAGGAAACATGTACCTAATAGTGATCTTGTTAATTGCTTGAGAATCAGTACACATCCACCATTCACCTCCTTTATTGGGAGCTAAAACAATTGGGACTGCACAAGGACTTAAACTCTCCCAAATCAACCCTTTATCCAACAACTCCTGTACCTGCTTCCTGATCTCTTCATTGTCCTTTAGACTCATCAGGTAAGCAGCTTTGTTTGGTAAACTAGCCACTGGAATGAAATCAATATGGTGACTGATACTCCTTTTTGGTGGCAATTTTTCTGATAGATCATCCACCGCAATGTCACTAAACTCCTGCAGCATATCCTGTATCTCCTTAGGTAAGTTAGTAATCTCAGTATGGATTAACACCGCTCTTGGCCTTCGCATAATTACATATTTTACCTCATCACCTCCAATCTATTGTATAAACTCTTTTCCTCCTAACAATAATGCTTTTGTTCCACCGTTTTCTGTCGTATCCTCCTCTTTCATGGGTACTAGCGTATGATTTATCCCATTCTTAGAAAACTTGTAACAGTTTGTCTTCCCATCGTGGACAACTTTCCTATCATACTGCCATGGTCTGCCCAGCAATATATGGCACACATCCATCGGCATGATATCACAAGTTACTTTATCCTTATACCTACCAATGTGAAACTCCACTTCACACTGCTCATCAACCAGCAGTTGGTGTCCTTTTTGTAACCAAGACACCCTGTATGGTGTTGGGTGCTTCAATCTTTTTAAACCTAGTTTTTCTACCATTTCATTGGTTACCAGGTTTTCAGTGCTCCCATTGTCAATAATCAATTTGCAGCATTTCCCATGTGATTTACACACAGTTCAGAACAGTGTTTTCCATTGTGTCTGGTCAGCTAACTCTTTAGCCGGTTTCAACAATACCTTGTTTAACACTAAGGCTTCTATCGTTTCAGGCATGTTCTCCACTTCTTGTGGCGGTGCCTCTGATTCTTCCGATTGAGCAACATATGCTCCTCTTTTCCCTACTTGATCACTTTCAGGACATTCAAAAGACCTTGTGTCCCCAATTGTGACACTGGTAGGCATTTCCTTTCTGCCATTACCTCTTCCTCATTGGTAAGGCCTTCCTCCTCTAGTGTTACCTTCTTTTTCAGTTGGTCTTGGAGTTTTTGAACTATTTCCCTCTTCATTGTTGTTGACAATTCTACCTCTGCCAAAAGACTGTCCTCTTCCTTTGCCAGACCCACGTCCTCTTGTAGCATTCTTCTTTCTGGTGATCTTTTCTTCTTCCTTCAAAGCACTTTGATAGGCTTCCTCTATGGAATTGGGGGAAAGAATACTAATCTCATCTAGTATCTCCATCCGTAAGCCATTCACAAACCTTCTTGTCTTTTCTGGGGTATCTTCAACATAACCCGCTCGCAGGTTCCCTCTGTAGAATTCTTTCGTATACTCCTTCACAGTCATTGCTCTTTGCTTCAGTTTTTGCACCTGCCTATATAGAGAAATCTGATAATCTTTGGGTAGAAACTTACTCTTCATCTTGGAAATCATCCTATTCCACTTTTTGATCAACGGTTTATTTGACCTCCTCCTTTCTGCCTACACATTGTCCCACCACAGTGCTGCATGTCCCTTCAGTTTGGTGGCTACAAACCTGACCTTCTTATCTTCATTGATTTCTTCACACTCTAAATATTTATCTAGCTCACTAATCTAGTCTAGTAATACCTTTGTAGATAAATTTCCATCATAATTTGAAATCTCTGGCTTCGGCTTGCTACTTGCCAACAAAACTGATCTCAATAGTTTTATCTTTGGTCCCTCTTCGTCTGACCCATCCGTCATGGTTGCAACTTCTTCTTCACTGTCATTACCACCTTCTGGATCCCTACTCCTCCCTACTTCCATTGCTGCCAATCGGGCACTTAGGATCCTGATTTCTTCTCATAGCCCTTCATTGGCTACTCTCTTGATAGCTCTACTTCAACCTCTTCTTCCTACTTCCATTTTTTTTTTGAGAAAAGAACTTGCTCTGATACCAAAATTTGATGGCGGTCCCAAGACGGTTGCATGGCAAGACTTACGTGGTAGCTGGCCCGTCCTTGGTCCTTCCCGCACTGGCACACAACAAGGTTTGGTGAGGGTTTATGGCACCTTCAATGCGCATCCGACCCGAGGTTGGTCTCGTTTTGTGTGAGCACGACGTCTATGGTATGGCTCGACCTGGGGTCATTTGCGTTGTTGTTCGTCTGAGTTATGCTTAGGTTCTTCTGTGGCTCATCTGGTTCAGCTCTGGAAGAAGATGGGTTTCTGTTGCCCACTATCCTCTTGGTTCTTCTCTGGTTTTGGTCCTCTATCGTTGCTATTTATATGAATGTTTTTCATTGGACCTAGTGGTCGTTGTACACCTGTTTTTCCGTGGAGGTCTCAGGTTTGGTTTGTAATTCTGGGTATGCCTTATTTCGACTGTATGTGAATGATTCTTTTACAACTTGCAGGTGATGTTTTGTAACTGGATTTTTGGTTGCATTTCACAGGCCCTCCGCCTGCTACTCTCGTCGATGGCTTGGCTGCTTATTTTACAGGTAAAAAACCTGTTTTGATTCAACTATTTCGCCTTCCTGTAGTCTTTATTAACGACCTTGCTCTTGGTGACCAGGCTGTGGTATCATGGCACTTCGGTCGTTGGTTGCGCTTAGGTTGGGGTTTCAACTTGTGACTCGGTTGTGGAGTCCGGCCTCCCCTTCAAGTATTTGTTGTGGGTCAAGTTCCTTGTTTTTTCTTTGGTGTTGTTGTGTGCTATATAGCTATGCTTCCTCTCTGACAATCTTCTTGTCACTGTGCAGGTATCCCTCTCCTCTTTGTTGTGGCTGCAAGGGGTTGGCTCTCAGGGATGAAACATTGTGGTCTCGTCCTTGAAGATTTGGGTCCAATGTGCTTAAATCAGGTACGGTCCCTCCTTGACTGCGCTCTGCAGTTGAATTTTGGTTTCGGGCTATAGTTGTTTAACCCTTGGGGTTTCAGTTTGTTGGTCTGTCGATACTTGGTTGCCTCCTGTGCAACGAGCCCATCCTGTCGATTTTGTTTTCTATTCTGGGAATGTGCTTTGGCCTTCTGTTGTTGGTTGTCATGTCTATTGTTTTGTCTGTGTACTGCTTGGTCTATCTGGGTTATGGAAACCCTCCTCGGCCTATCTCGTTTGTATGAAGGACTGTTGGTTATTTTTTTTAGGGCTCTGTGTCTCGAGGCTTGTGTGGATTCTAGAAGTTTTGTCCTGTACTTCTGTGGACCTGATGAATATATATATATATACTGTAAATTTCTAATTTAAATCAAATAGTATGTATTTGGTAATGTACCTGGATGGTTTGGCTCTGTTGTATTTGATCCTTTCAGTCTCAGTGTGCAGTTTGAATGTTAATCACACAATTTGTTATTTAATTGCTATGCACAATAATTTATACTGGTTGCTTTTGAAATAGTGAATACCTGTAAGCTTTCTTTAAATTCATAAAAAAAAATTGTTCAGAGTTATGCTTTCTTTCCTTTTTTTTTTCATCTAGATGGCAGCCACCCCACTTTTGATTATGGGTTGCCTATTTATGCTTGCTGGCAGCCTCATACTGTTGAGGAACCACCCTCAGTTACACTATAGTTATTTTCTAGTTTCGTTCAGTTTCATTTCTAACTTATTTTGAACAAATCCTATTCTAACTACTATTTAGTTTATAAATAAAAACATTGGTTGTAACAGCCTTCATTTAAAAATAAAAATAAAACTAACTAAAAGTGAACTTAATCAAAATAGCTTGTCCAACTGTCGCCTTCCTAGTTGGATGCTCCTGCATCAGTACAATTATAATAAAATGAGACCATGAGAGGTTTTAGCCTACATAACTATATAACAATAGACATGTAATCATTCAATATCTAGGGCTTCATGAGAGCTTTGAGGGTTAAAATGGGGCTCACACAGGGCTTATCATGCCCCTCCTCTTCAAAAGTATTGTCCTCAACACTTGACTATGTGTGGGTGATTCTACATGAAAAATCTATCTTCTAGTGTTGCTTCTTCCTTTGGTAGGTTCTTCTATTTGATGAGGTACTCAATAATTGTCCTTATTTCCAAGATTGTTTCTCGTTTTAGTATTATTTTCCTTTCTTCATTAATCTCTAATAGAATAGTTTGGATTGGAATCTTGTCACTTATTACCTTCTTTAAGCAAGAAACATGGAAGATTCGATGTAATACATGAAGATGGATGCATCTCCAATTTGTGAGTCATACTCCAATCCTCTGCAACACCTTATAGGGTCCATATTACCTTGGTGCTAATTTATTGTCTTTCTTTTATTACTTGAGGGACATATCTTTATAGTAACAATATTTTTGGATTTTTTAGTTGTGTGATTGGCTGAGGAATGCGTCCGACGTTTCCGGTGGACACTCCACCCATCCTCAAGGAACATACAAAGCAAGATGATTAGAAAAGAGTGCAAAAAGATTATATAGGTGCAGGGAAAAGAGAGGATTATTAGAGGAACATTAGGAGAGGACCATTAGAGGACTGTAGGAATTAAAACGTTTAAAAGAAATGATAGAAATACAAAAGTCAAAGTGATAGAGAAAATGGAGTTAATAATAGACTAATTGAGAATAAATTCAAATTAATAGGATTTTTTTTTTTAGACTAATTCTATTAATGTAACAAAAGTAGTACAAGGAGGCACCGGCCTCTGCAGAGCAAGCCCCAAATTATGCCATGTTTAACAACAAAATACTGGAAAGAGACTGCCTGCACAGGGGAAACCAATCCAAAACTATAAGATTTTGCTGCCCACGCAGGGGTAACGGCCTATAGTGCCAGAGTGGAACAATTTTTTGAACAATCATCAAAATTAACAACATTGCGTAAAAAAACACTAGAATAGACCCATAGTATTGGGAGTTGGGAACCCAGAACCTGAAAAACATTGACCAGCTAGGTGTTGTTAGGAGGAGGAGGTTCTTCCACTATCAGAGACTTGTACACCTCCATGTCATCTTCTGCATCCTATTTGTCTCTCGGAGTTTCTTCCATGTTCTTAAAGCGGCCTGGATTGGTGCATTCTTGAGCTGCTTCTGTACGTCCCTGAGCTGTTTCACTGCTTCTGTGCGTCTCTGAGCTACTTCCAGGGGCTTTTCTCTTGCTGGTGGTGTTCTGCACCTGAGTATTTCAGGCTGGGTCTTCAGAGTTTTGTGGCTCCTCTGTAAATGCCACCGAGGTAGTCACTATTATGCAGGGACGTTCCAACGTGCAACGAAATTGAAATTGTGTAGACTGACTGGGCTGCAGAGATGATACAGAGGCAGCAGGAGGCTAGGGAGCAGCGTCAACAGGCTGAGGACGTGCAATCTGGGGGGCGATCTTCCTCTGCTACTGCCCCTCCTGCAGCGCATTCGATGACGCGGATGAGGCATGCTCACCTGGGAAAAATTGAGCGGATGAGGACGAGAAGGAGCAGTGCCAAATAATAAATGGTTAATGGGAACAGAAGGACCTGTAATCAGCGGTTCAGAGCAGTGATTCAAGACTGAAGAACCAGTTTGTAGGCAGCAGAGAAGACTCTACGAGAAATGTGCACCATCCACCATCTCAATGTAGCACAAAACTTGGCAGCGTCTCCCCGTTATCGTGCACGAGCTTGGCTCTGTAGCAGCAGGGAGACAATTGCAGTTCAGAGGAGGCAGAGCGGGGGGAAGACGGTCTAAAGAGACCATCTTAAAAACCAAATTGATGAAGCCTTGACCAGCACAGTTCATTAATGTGCCATTAATATCGGCAGTGGCTTTCTGTGTATGCTTCTGAGTGGAAGCGTGGGTGGCCAGGTGGCCTTGCCACTTGCCAACCCAAGGTCGCTGCATAGTACCTGCGTGCCTAAACATCCAAATCCGGGAAAATTAATAGGATTAAAATCAATGATTTAAAAATTATTAAATAAGTAATAAATTAGAGAAGTAATTGGAATATAAGATATAAATTAATTAAATAATAAAACATAAAATGAACTAAAAACAATGTAAACTTTGAAACGGGAACTGATACTGTTACCCGTTTTGTAGAGATAGCAAAAAAGTGACCCGATTTTGAAAATGGGTGATGTAGAACACACATGTTTCCTTATAGCATAGTTTTTGGCACCATAATTTTTTTTATGTACATTGTGTTTCAGAATGGTAGTGATTTTCATGCTGATTTAATAAAAATGGTAATTCTGCATGAGGCCCTTTTTTTAAAAGACCTATTTTTTTACTTTAAATTTTTTAATGTATGAAATGTAAATAATTATTTTCTAAATTTAATAATTTTGAAGTGGTCTTCTTTTTCCATATATATATATATATATATATATATATATTTATATATTTTGTAGTGAGGATTTTATTGTTTTGCATATTTAAACAAGAAGGTCGATATTTTGAATTTTCGATATTTTACATATTTATACATCATTAATTAATTCTTCAATCCACATAAAATAATTGTCTCTAAAAAACAATAATTTTTAACAATTGATATAAAAATGGTAAAATAACCATTTTTAACATAAATATAACTAAAAAACTACACGTTTTGATAATTTCTTGCTAGAAATGACATGTCAAAATCACAATTTTTACAGAAAATTTTAAACTAAAAATGGTTAAATAATAGTTTATAGATTTATTATTATTATTATTTTTTTTTTTCATGTCAAAAAAATAAAAATAATCACTCTTTTTTTCAAAAAATCATGATTAACATAAAAATTAATGTGAAAATCACATAATACAAATATTGAATGCATAACAACCTTAATTGGGTGAATATTCTTCTCATAAAATGTCAACGTCAAAACATTACAAGTATAACTAATTAATAGTTGCAAAAAATGACCTTGATTTCCAAGCATAACTTAAATTTAATCAACAATGTCACGTAATCCAAACTCTTCGTCCTCTAGAGTTCCATCGTTGTCTTCTTCCACAATATTTTCTGCTTCGTTTTGTTCATTTTCCTCTTCTAATGGATCTTTGATGTCTGTGAATCTCCCAATGTTTGTCTTTCCAATCATTCCATGTAATGGTGGTTGGGGTTCCTTTCCCTTTTTTGCCACACGTGATTCACTAAAGTCCTCTTTCTTCAACCCAATTTCTTGCATTGCATCTAGAAAAAATTGAAGAGCATTAATTTTTTGCTAAATGAAATTGCACTGTATTGGATCTTTTTCAATGACAATGCAATTTCTTTCTTTTTGAAGGCAACATGCTAGTGTTGTACCTAATTATCAAGCACAAAAGAAATAATCAAGTAAATTAGTACAATGACATATAAATTAAGAAATAACATATTGAAATTCAATTCCATATAATAAAACTTACTTGAGCTAGAAAATAAATCTAGAACCCAATCTCCTTCATTTGAACATATGTCTATAAGATAGTTAATCAATAACTGTGGTTTTTGATAAATGTTTAACTATCTCTCCTTTTGCTTCTTTGTCTTCATATGTTAGTGTTGGTTACTCGAATTGTTTATTGATTAAACAGTCGAGTACCACATTAATTTGTCAACCCGGGAAAGTCCTTTTGTTTCAAAAGTGACCTCGTACTGTATGCACTTTAATTTCAAAAGCATTAAAAGTTGTAGTACAACAAATCTAATTCCTATCAAATGCTTACTCTGTGTTACAGCAGTATTAAACTATTGCAGAAATGAAATGAAGTTGAGTAAAGGTAACAAATCTGCAGAAAAATGATGGCTGTTTGTAACAGAGGACCAGGACCTTGTCCTCAGAATAAGGACGTCCAGCACCTGCCTCCGTGACCAGTCGCCAATACACACCAAAAATCCTATTCACCGGTGACACACTTCTCACAGCGCCAATCGATTAAAGGAACAATGTATCAGCAAAAAGGAAATATCAGAAGTAAGGCTAAACATGTACAGAAATAACACACACTTAACAGGAAAGGAATGGGTGAATCTTGTGAAGAAGGTGGGCCCTGTCCCTCTCACAAGATTCCCCTGCACACAAATACTAGGTTAAAATGCTCAGAACAATGCTTTATTCATCTACCAAGAGTTCAATTACAACAGAGGTTCCGGCCTTCAGCACTACAATATTCCTGTATCACATGCCAGCTTTCAACTGTAGATGTCTCCTCTTTATAGAGGAGACATCTATTACAATAGATTATCATTCAGTTAATTCTTCTGTACAAGGAAATTAATTCCTGTTACAGCATACTATTACAACAATGTATATCTTTTTCGTCTTTTGTTAATCGGATCCTTCCGCTGTTGCAAAACGGGTGGTCTTCGTCTATCTCCTCGGGGTCCTTGTGCTATCCTTGGTTATTCTGCTGTTGTTGCTGATTTGGTAAATCTTAACCGTTCCTTAAAGCGCTTCATGCTGTTCTTGGTGTTCCCGCGTCTGTGACTAAATTGGTTGATCATGCTTTATCATCATCGGCCGAGTATAGTCTTGCCAGCTTCAGACAGTTACTGTTTCATCTTTTGCAAATTAAGACTTTTCCTGCTTTAGTCAGTTGTTGCTTCTGGTGTTGCAGCAACTGCACAGTTGCTGTTTCTGGTTTGTGCAAACTGTGAATTATGATTCTGTGGACTTTGAACAATTCCAATCAATTGTCAGCGACTTAGCAATTTCCAAAGATTAATTGTAAAGATAACATTGAATATGTTGTTGAATAATTAAACATATAGAAAATGAGGAGAGTTACTTCATACCTTGGGATGATGAGGTCAAAAATGATATCAAGGGTTTCTATTTATAGGCTAAAAAGGGTAATATCATAACAAAATGTAAGGTCAAAAGTAGACAATACAGAATCCTAACATCCCCCCCAACTGAAAGGGTTGCATGTCCTCATGCAACGTTTATTCTGAATCTGAGTCGGAGAACTGGGATGAACAGTGTAAGTTGCTGATACAGTAGCTCGAGAAGGCTTTATCCGACCTGCTTCTAAATCCCTGAACATTCTGTATTTGCTGCCATACTGCTACCTCCTCCTTTTTGGTCAGTTTATAATGAGCCTTATATTGCTGACCAGGTAACCATAAGAGAGGGAAATGAAAATGGTAGCCGATCCACTTCTCAGCACAATTTTCCATACATTTAACATAATAAGGTATGCGTGAAATCGCTACCTGTAGATTGAGGGGATTGTAGGGATGGTATTCCTGTCTTTCTCTGGGACAATGTTCCCAGAATAACTTGTTTGCTTCAACGACTAGTGCCCCTTTTGTTTTCACATAATGCTGACAGTCCTGCAAGACCGCTGCCTGTAGCTTCTTTATATGGTCAGCCAATTCTGGATTACTTACATAATTCCGATGCTGTGCAATGAAGGTAGCTGGATTGTGTGGTTCATTTCGAATCCAAAGGAGGTAGTTGTGCTCATTATGTTCTGCTGACATATAGGCATTTTTCCAAGTTAATTGATTAGCTAGAAAGGAGATGAAGGCTCTTATTTGAATATCACCAACAATAGGAAGTATATTCATCGCTCTATCTTCAGGCATAGCTTCATTGTGAAGATAGAGTTCACAAAGCAAATTTTGATCATTATGTGGTGCTTCTTTAAATGTTTCAATAAACTGGTCAGGTGTATTAACTTGGTATGGCCTTCCATCTCTAATTGCTTTTATTTGCAAGAACACCAACCGCTCTCTCAAGAATACTGCATAATTGAAAGAGGGCTTTCTTGTAGCCAATATCCTCTGAACCAGATCAAAGGCACGGGATAGCCTAGATTTTACCTCCTTATTTTCTTTATGTTGGGCTCTAGACTGTTCCAATGCATCCCAATTTCTGTATGCATAGCTGAACCAGATTGACTTCTGCTGTTGGAATGCCTTCCCTTGTGAAAGCTCATATTCTATTCTCCATGTGTCCTTTAGTTGTTGAAAACTAGAGGTCTCCGTGTAAGCATTACTGACAGAAGGAGTTTCAGTCTGTGCATAGCCATCCTTGGCACGGTGGAGTCCAGTGAGTTCAGTCTGTGCATAAGCGTCACTAACACAGTGGAGTTCAGTGACTTCAGTCTCTGCATAAACGTTACTAAAGGATCTCTGCTCTGCAGTAGTTTGGGTGGGCCACGGTGGTTCTATGTTTTCCTCTACAACTCTTGGAAAACCTGTTGATTCTTGTGTGACAACAGGCTGTTCTTTCTCTGCTCCTGCAACTCCTGCTGGTTCTTGTGTGTCAGCAGGCTGTTCTTTCTCTGCTCCTGCAGCTCTTGCTGGTTCTTGTGTGACAGCGGGTTGTTCTTTCTCTGCTCCTGCAGCTCCTGCTGGTTCTTGTGTGACAGCGGGTTATTGCATTTCTTCTGCTGCCCTTCGTGCTGGTTCTTGTGTGACAGCAGGTTGTTCTGTTTTGACTACAACAACAAGTTGCTCTGTTTTGATTTCGGCAGCAGGGTGTTGTGGATTAGCTTCAGTCATTGGGACCTGGACTACCTTATATCCTGCTTGAGTGTACAATTCACCACACTCACTGCACATGTGCTCATTGCATTGACTCTTTTCTGTTACAGACGCTACCCATGCTAAGAAGTGGAGATTATATTCATTCTGGTAGGCTTCCTTAACCACTATTATCTCCTGCTGATAATCCTTAATTTGAGATTTTAAAAACTCAATTTCTTCCTGCAAGGAGGCTATGGTAGGCGGGGCTTGCGTATCTGCAGGCTCTAATGGAGGAAGGGATTGTTTTTCCACGTCCATTTGGTCATTTGCATCCCCAACAGGTGGTTCTTGTGTGTCACCTGTTGGGTCAGTCGCTGGTTCTTGTGTAGCAGCCACTTGCCCAATATCACCTTGGGTGTCTATTTTAGATTTTTCGGCAGGTGGTTCTTGTGTATCAGCTGCCTCAGAAAATGTTGTCACAAAGTTGTCAACGCTCTGCATCTCAGCCGCAGAGGGTGAGGAAAGGGACTGTTCTGGAATGATTGGAATACGAGGTGTTAGGGTAATAGGTGGAGAAATGGGGATCACAGGGCTGGTAAGTTTAACTGCTGCAGTTGACCATTTTCTCTGCCTCTTTAAGGAGGCAGGAAAATCAATAATTTTTCTTTTTCGGTCACTTTCCTTTAGGCTGGGAGGACTATCAGGAATAGCAGCTGCTTTGATCGAAGCCCTGGTTCTTCTCCTTTTTGGTGGAGTTTCAATTTCCTGCTGTTTTTTCCTTTTAAGAGAAATGATGGGGGTATTATCATCAGAGTCATCAGTGGAAATATGAAGCATGGGGATAGATGGGGGATGGGGTCCTCTGCAGGGGTGTTTCTACTGCTAATTGCTGAGGAATTTCTTGAGGTATTTGCTCTGGCTGTTTGGGAACTTCCTGGGGTATTTGTTCTGGCTATTGGGGAACTTCCTGGGGTATTTGTTCTGGCTGTTGGGAAACTTCCTCCTCCTGCTGAGGATCTTCTTCTATTTGCTGGGGAGGATTAATGACAGGGGGTGGGTGGATTAGAGCAAAGCCTGTAGGTTTTAACCCCGTACAGAAATTACCTGCATACGAATTCTAAATCACAAGAAAATAAAAAAAATGCGAGAGCATAACCCATAAAACACATATACACAGAGATTTCCCACTGGATCTCAAAACCGAGACTACCAGTTTGATTTTTCATTATATTCCTT
>APFE031618338.1:0-14597 GCA_000404065.3 Pinus taeda | reverse complement strand
CTTAGTAAGAAAGGGATGGTCAAAGGATTGCCAACCATTGAATTTTCAGATGGTGTTTGTAATGGATGTGCTCTTGGAAAGCATCCACAAGAAAAATTCGAGAAGGGGCATGCATGGAGAGCCTCTTCACCTTTGGAACTTGTACACAGTGATCTCATGGGTCCATTTCCGTTGCTTTCAATGAGCAAAGCAAGATAGGTGTTGTCATTTATAGATGATTACACGAGATTCACTTGGGTTTACTTCTTGAAACTCAAGTCTGAAGTTTTTCAACATCTAAAGATTTTCAAAGCGCATGCGGAAAATCAGTCTGGAAAACGCATCAAGATACTCCGCACAGATAATGGGACGGAATATGTCAACAAATATATCAAGAATATTTGTGATGAAGCAGGCATACAGTTGTAGCATACAGTTCCTTACACTCCACAGCAAAATGGCGTGGTTGAAAGGAAAAATCGATCTTTGAAAGAGATGGCTAATTGCATGTTGCATGCAAGATCTCTTCCGTCGAAATTGTGGGCCGAAGCTATTAATTGTGCCTCATACATCCAGAACAGATCTCCTCATAAATCTGTTACTGGAAAAACACCTTTTGAGGCTTGGACTGGCATGCAACCTGAAGTTAGTCATTTCCGCATTTTTGGATCTCGAGTATGGGCCCGCATTCCTCTAGAGAAGAGAAAGGCTTTGGAGCCTCAAAGCAAAGCATGCATGTTTGTTGGATATTCTGATGAAGTCAAAGGGTACAGATTGCTTGATATCCATAGTGAAGATCTCTTTATTGAAAGGAGTGTAAAGTTTGACGAAGATATTTCGCATGCACCAGTAGATGAACTTGTTACCAAGTTTCCATCACCACTCATTGATGAGTATGCAGATGAAACTTCAGACCAACATTCTGATGACAATGAGTCTCTTCTTGTGACCCCTGTTAGACCACTAGTTGTTGAACATCGAGATCATACTTCTGCACGTAGTTCGGAAGATTCTCGACCACTTTCAACACAAAAATGGCGCAACATGAGTGATATCCTTGATGATCCTGCCTCTATCCCTCTGTTTGAGGAAGATCCGCAAGCACTCTTAGCTATGGAGCCATCCATGCCCATGCATGCTTATATGATGCATGGATCTGATCCACAAACTTATGCAGAAGCAGATGGGCATCCTGAATGGGAAGCCGCCATGGATGAGGAATATAACTCTCTCATTGAGAACCAGACTTGGTATTTGGTTCCGCTACCTTCAAATCGCAAACTTGTGAGATGCAAGTGGGTTTACTGGACCAAGAAAGTATCAAATGGCCAAGTTAGTCGATATAAGGCACAATTGTTAGCAAAAGATTCTCAACAAGTACATGGTGTTGACTATGATGAGACTTTTGCTCCAGTGGAAAAAATGGATTCCATTCGGCTAGCTCTCTCCATTGCAGCAACAAGAGGATGGGAGGTGCATCATATGGATGTGAAGAATGCCTTTCTTCATGGTGATCTCGAGAAGGAAATCTACATGGAGCATCCACCAGGATACATGCAGAATTCATCTCTGGTATGCAAACTAATGAAGTCTCTCTATGGCCTCAAGAAGGCACCTAGAGCATGGTATGCGAAGATGGATTCTTATTTGTTATCTCAAAATTTTGTACGCTGCAAATCTGATTCCAATGTTTATTTTCTGAAGAAAATTGACTCCTTGTTGATCATAGTACTCTACGTAGATGATCTTTTGATAACAGGTAGTTCAACTTCTGTCATTACTAACATCAAAACTGCATTGCATAAGCGGTTTTCTATGACCGACATGGGCTTGCTAAATTTCTTCATTGGACTAAAGATCCATCAGCGTGATTTTAGCATTACCATTTCTCAACCAAAATATGCCAGAGATCTTTTGGCACGATTTCACATGAGTGACTGCAAGCCAGCAGCCACACCTTTCTTATCAGGGATAAAGCTTGAGAATGGCAAAGACACACCATTGGTTGATTGCACATTGTATCGCTAGCTTGTGGGAAGTTTTCTTTATCTCACTCACTCCCGTCCTGATCTCTCCTATGTTGTCGAAGCAGTTTCCAGATACATGCAGGAGCCACATGAGTTACACTGGAACGCTGCAAAGCGCATCCATCGATATGTCTAGGGGACAATCACCTATGGGATTCATTATGCAGCCAATTGTTCTTTGAATCTCATCAGGTTCATAGATTCAGACTGGGCTGGCGACACCATTGATCGCAAGTGTACTTAGTTTGGGATCCGGCCCAATTTGTTGGTCAAGTAAGAAGCAGGCTACCATTGCTTTATCATCAGCAGAGGCCGAGCATAGAGGAGCAGTCAATGCCACTATTCAGGCAATTTCGCTACAACATTTCCTATCTGAGCTTGGGATTAGTGTCCATCATCCAACTGTCATCTGGTGCGACAATCAAAGTACGCTAAAGTTTTGCAGAGATCCAGTGCAGCGGCAGCGTACCAAACACATCGAGATCCACATGCACTTCATTAGAGAACTCATTCATGATGGGATCATCGATCTTCAGTACTGTCCTAGTTCTGAGCAGATTGCTGACATCTTCACCAAGAATTTCACTGAGCAGAAGTTTCGATTCCTGCGAGATCATCTCGGGGTGAAGGACATGACTGCCTAGCAGTTGTCTTTTCTCTACTTTTGCATTATATTTTGAGGGGGGGTTTTCTTCCCACTGGGTTTTCCCTCTTTCCTACTTTTTTATGCATTATATATGGGTACCTAAAATGGCCGTGTTGTCAGGACTCATTCATTTTGCATCACACTCACCTACGTTATGCTTAAGGGGGGGTGTTGGTGTACATGCACTTAAACTAGCTGTGTTGGTGTAAATGCACCTAGATTAGCTCCAGTTAACTTATTGCTTGCATGTGGCACATGTACACATTAACATAAGATAAAGCACACTTAGCTTTAGTTAGCTTTAGTTATTGCATGTGCAACTAAGTTTAACTTAGTTGCTTTTATGTATTTATTCTAAAACTAATATTGTAGAATCAATTTTTTCATTATTTTCTCAATTCTTACTCGCTTTCTTCCTTCTCTTGCAAGCTTGTTTATTATTTTTCAGATCTAGATCTGTGTATCTCAAAAGTCTTACAATTCCAGAATCAAAATCTGGGCAAAGGCCTCGGGTGAAAAAAAGCATTCTCTGGTTGCTACGCTTGAGAGACACAAATCAACCATCAATGCATTGGCTGTCAGCCCCAACGGCTCCATTCTCTACCCTGGAGCTTGTGATTGGTCTATCATTGTTTGGCAAAGGGAGAGGAGCGGGCAGCACATGACCGTGTCAGGTACCTTGAGAGGCCACAAGCGTGCAATTCTATGCCTGGCGAGTGTTGCAGAATTTTGATGTAGTGGATCCGCAGATAATACTATTAGAATGTGGAAAAAAGGACAGGGAAATACACATTGTTGTTTGGCGGTTTTAGAAGGTCACAAAGGACCTGTTAAGTCTATTGCCATGTCTTTAGACAATGTGATGGGATGCCACGTCTACAGCGGTAGCCTCAATCATGAAATTAAGGTCTGGTGTGTCTCTTCAAATAAAACCAGTTCCGATGACCATGATAAGGATCCCCACAACAACAATCGTTTGAAAACCATAGTCTCCCTTGAGTAAAGCGGCTTTCATTCTTTCAAGCCTAAGTGCAAAGCCAAATTTTTCTTTTCCATGATTGACGTTTTTAGATTCTGGAAATTGCTGCAATATCCGTATTACATGTCAGCTGACTACATATTTCCTGTTTTTGATCACATATAATAGCGATCTACGAATGACCAGAAAAATGCCAGATCTATTTTACCCATATTTATGAAGTCTGTATCAAGGCGTAAGATACTATGAAATTTGAGGTTTAATTTTTAATATTTGATGTTCTCAAAATTAGTGACTACACGGGATTTTTGATAATTTAGTTTAATTGACTCACAGAGAGTGTTGTTAATTTTCTGGAGAAGATGTTGGAAAGATTTAGTAGAAAACAGTCGAAATCTGATCTACGAAAGCCCTGTTCATGTTTTCCTCTCATATGTTTTCATGTGATACAGGAGCATTACAAGTTAATATGCATAACAAAATGTCGGTATTCCATGATTGCTTCTGATGCTACACCTCTCTGTAGAACTGTCTGGAAACTGTTGTTTATCAGCATATGTGTGCTGATATAATATATATAATCTATTATGGCCTTAAAAAACACGAGATATATGTTATTCCAGATTTATGAAGCGTGGCATCATCAAGGATCATAAGATCTTGGAGGTAAGAAATTTCAGTGATTTGTGTGGGGAATTTTCTGCTAAATTCCAAAACAAAATTAACTGAACAGAACAGAGATTGATGCTCTGTTTTTAATACATAGGATCTTAACACAGGGAAGCTAAAAATTGTTTTGCTGAGGACAGAGTTTCAACAACACAAAAAAAAAATCAACTTATACATAAATCATCTTCCTCACACTGAGGGATTTCACAACTGCTGTTACAAAAGCATCTTCCTCTAACATAGGGATTACAACATGCCTGCTTTAGAGGCAGTTCCAAAAAGATTACTCTGTCTCTGCTGAAAATAAAAACACTTCTGTGTGTAAAAACCCTTTTTTTTTTTTACTTTGCACTGTTGTGCCATACAAAACCAAAACCTCTGTCTCCTCTGAAGAATTTACACTGTTGTGTAAAACAAAATTCATTTACATGCTGCTGCGTATTTGTACTCTTTCATATTCTCAACAAAAAGCATTATATTCGCGCTCTGCTGCGCTACATTACATGGTCAACAAAAAAAACACAAATGACATTACCTTCACACTACTGCGTGTCTCATTACATTTTCATCTCTCAACAAAGAAACATTATCTCTGCACTGTTGTTCATTACCAAGAGAAATTTACATTTGCACTACTGCAGATTCCCTTTCTTTTCTTACCAACGAGAAAAACTTACTTTCGCATTGTTGTGTGTATTTCATTTCATATTCCACAAGCTAACTCTGCATTGCTGTGCATAAAACATTTCATCCTTGGCGCTGCTGTGTCTACCCTCTTGTTTTCACTCAATGAATAACCAAACATACATGTTGTTGCATGTGTTACATTTCATGTTTTTATAAATCAAGACAGGGCAATACTTTTTCATCGCGATGTTGCGCAGTCCATATGCATATCAATGAACAACAAATACATTCGCACTTTGTTGCTCTGCGCATACCCTGTTTGTTTTATCAACAACAAACAATTACAATATGCACTGCTACGTATATTGCATTTCACATATGCAACTAACACAAAAAAACATGACATAAATTCTTCATCCACTTTCAACAACCGGAGTAAAAATTTCATTAATTACTATACTGATAAAGGATGGCCGCCAATGGAGAATTTCACTTCACGTCACGTCATGGTGCAGACCTGTACGCAGCAACTTTAGTTTCAATCGGACCGTGGACAGCACTGAATTCAATCGGACAGTTGCAATCAATATCGCATAGACTTTTATAACTAATCTTTATGCTTCGGGAAATGGTGGTTTTAAAACAATCGTTGTGGCCATGTGTCAGCTGGCGTACTGTATCGATGTCGTTCGGAGGAAAACCACTGCTTGGTGAAAAGCAGTGCGATGGGAGTACTGCCAGTTTTGCAAAAACTGTATGCTGTCGTTGTTCAACTGTTGCTACAGTTGAACTTACAATTTCAACACTCCCCTTTAATTTCAACTGCTGGGTTATCAGTCATACCCAGACATTTCATCAAAAAATTCAAAACTTTTCTACCTATTCGTATCAGCTTTCCTTTCATCGCTCTCACTGCTGTGCTCAGGCACTCCAATCATGTAATATCCTCTTTCTCTCTGCCTCAGGCAAGATTTCCAATATTTGCATCTCCAAGCTATCATGCAACCTTTTCTTCTCTACTCTTATGGCAAATTTAATTCCATATCTCTCTCCTATAAGAAGATCTTCATCAAAGATTGACTGTTAATATAGTTCACCAAGGATTTCATAAGAACCCATTCACTAATAGCTTCAGCGATAATGACCAAGAATTACAGGCTCCCCCTAACTGTATGCATCGTCTCCTTTTGGCAGAGTCTTCTAAAAAAAAGCTTAGATTGGCTAGATAGCTCAAGGGATTTTTGGACTATATTTCCTTCCTTCTCCATGCTTGTGTAACTTTCTTCTTTTGCATGGTTCTAGCTTGTGTAAGAACCCATGTTAAGTTATAATCACGTGCCATATGACCAATGTTATGACACTTGAAGCATTCTACATTGTTCATGAATAAGATTTCATGATTTCTTCCTGTAAAATTGTTTCTTTGAGGTTATCGAAGACTATAACATCTATCTCTATGAGATGCTTTACAGTCTTTTGCCATATGACCAAAGTTTGAACAAGAATAACAATAACCAAAAAATGAACTTTGGTACCTGGGAGATGGAAGTTTCCTTGATGTACTTCTGAAGCCTTTCTGCCTTGAGATCCTTTGATGATAACCATTGCCTCTTGCCTCTTTGACATCATCTATATTTCTTTTTGGAGCTGGTTTTCTACTTGGATCAAGATTTCTTCTTGGAATAGGATTTCTTCTATTGTAGCCTTGATTTTTCTCCTTTCCTTTGCTGGAACTAGGAGCATCACAATTTCTTTCTGGCTTCTTCACATCTCTTTTGCTTAAAGCATTTTCATTCTTGTTTGAGGGTTCACCTTCATACCCGAGTCCTGATTTATCAAATGGACATCTGTGATAGCTGAGCATGTCATCCAAGGCTTGAGAGCTCTTCAAGATTTTGTTCATCCCTTCAACCCTTTTTCTGAGGAGGACAATCTCTTCTTCCAATCTTTCACACTCATTACTCTTCTTTGCAAGTTGTTCCTCAGTTTCTTCCTTGCTACGAGTAGCTTCAGTTGCTACTATTTTAAGGGAGATGAAATCTGACTTCATTTTAAAGATTTCTTCATTCTTTGCTTGACTGCTCTCCATTTTCTTCTCAGCTTCTTTTGCCTATTTCCTGGCTTCTTGTAATTGAGACTTAAGGGAGGAGACCTCTACCTTGTATTGACCAATCTCTTGTTCAAGATTGTTCACGCTCTTGTGCTTTTGTTCAAGTTGACTTGACAAGGTATTTTCCTGCTTCTTTGCTTTATTCAATTGATTTGTTATGGATATGACTTCTTCATGATGCTTCCTTTTGCTTTGATGAAATTCCTTCTTAAGTTTGGCAAGCTCTTCATCCCTTTCTTGTACTTGAAGCTTGATGAGGTCAACTTTCTTCCTTGTTTGATCTTGGTTACCAACTGGAGCTATCTTCTTAAGTGCCTCATTTTCCTTTTTCAAATTGTTAATATCTTCCATGGCAGTCATAAGTTGAGTAAGGAGTTCTTCTACAAAGTCCTTTTCATTCATTTCATCTTCTAGGTTTGCTTCAGCCTTGATGTCATCTTTCTCATTTTTAGCATTTATGATGGGTTCGGGATCTCCCTTTTGATTGATGGTCATGGTGAGTGCTCCTTTTGAGTGAAGGTCATGAAATTTGTCCAATATATCCTTTGCTAATGAATATTTTCCTAAATTTTTCTTTACAGAATCAGGTATCCCATTCAAGATTGTCTTTGCTGCTTTTGCATTGTACTCCTTGGATTCTCTATCCATCCTGCTATCATCAATCACTGCTTCCCAAAGTTCAATCCCTTGAGACTGTAAGAAAGTCCTCATTTTTGCTTCCCATATATTAAAGTTCCCATTGAGACTTGGAGCCTCAAATAGAATGCTTTCAAATTGATTGTCTTCTATTTTAGTAGTAGAGGGAGACACATCCTTAGGAGGATTGGAGACTTTCTTCCTTGACCTTGCCATTCTTAACTATGCTTAAAAAATACAGTCAAGTATTTAAATAAATGGATTGATAAATACCTTTGAATCTTTCTTGACTGAGTCTTCACTCTGTTGAGAAGCTGCGGCAACAAAAATCTTTCCTTCAGCTTCTTTGACACCTTCAAAGAGCCTAGACAAGCTCTGATACCACTATTGGGAATTTTCTGCTAAATTCCAGAACAAAATTAACTGAACATAACAGAGACTAATGCTCTATTTTTAATACATAGGATCTTAGCACAGGGAAGCTAAAAATTGTTTTGCTGAGGACAGAGTTTCAACAACACAAAAAAAATCCCTTATATTCATTAACAGGAAACCAACTATTACATAAATCATCTTCCTCACACTGAGGGATTTCACAACTGCTGTTACAAAAGCATCTTCCCCTAACATAGGGATTACAACATGCTTGCTTCAGAGGAAATTCCAAAAAGATTACTCTCTCTGTTGAAAATAAAAACACTATTGTATGTAAAAACCTTTTTTTTTTTTTACTTTGCACTATTGTGCAATACAAAACCAAAACCTCTATCTCCTCTGAAAAATTTACGCTGTTGTGTAAAATAAAATTCATTTACATGCTGCTACATATTTGCCCTCTTTCATATTCTCAACAAAAAGCATTATATTCGCGCTCTCCTGCGCTACATTACATGGTCAACAAAAACAAAACAAATAACATTACCTTCACGTTGTTGCGTGTCTCATTACATTTTCATCTCTCAACAAAGAAACATTATCTTTGCATTGTTGTGCATTACCAAGACAAATTTACATTTGTGCTACTGCGCATTCCCTTTCCTTTCTTACCAACGAGCAAAACTTACTTTCACACTATTGTGTGTATTTCATTTCATATTGCACGAACAATACTAACTCTGCACTTCTGTGCATAAAACATTTCATCCTTGGCGCTGCTGCGTCTACCCTCTTGTTTTCACTCAACGAACAACCAAACATACACGCTATTGCATGTGTTACATTTCATATTTTTACAAATCAAGACAGGGCAATACTTTTTCATCGCGTTGCTGTGCAGTCCATATGCATATCAATGAACAGCAAATACATTCGCACTCTGTTGCTCTGCGCATGCCCTGTTTGTTTTCTCAACAACAAACAATTACAATACGCACTGCTACGTATATTGCATTTCACATATGCAACTAACACAAAAAACATGACATAAATTCTTCATCCACTTTCAATAACCGGAGTAAAAATTTCATTAATTACTGTACTGATAAAGGATGGCCGTCAATGGAGAATTTCACTTCACGTCACGTCATGGTGCAGACCTGTACGCAGCAACTGTAGTTTCAATTGAACGATGGACAGCGTTGAATTCAATCGGACGGTTGCAATCAATATCGCGCGGACTTTTCTAACTAATCATTATGCTCCGGGAAATGGTGGTTTTGTAACAGTCACTGTGGCCATGTGTCAACTGGTGTACAGTATCGCTGTCGTTCGGAGGAAAACCACCGCTCGGTGAAAAGCGGTGCGATGGGAGTACTGTCGGTTTCACAAAAACTGTACGCTGCCGCTATTCAACTGTCACTGCAGTTGAAATTACAATTTCAACAATTTGTGTTCTCATTAGTCACTATACCAAATCTCTGATGATTGATTATTTATAGTGATTTGTGTTCGTGTGTTTCAAAAGATGTTAAAGAGACCGATGTAGTTGAAGGGAAAAAATTTCGAAGTGTTGAAATTTGATCGTCCAAATTTGATCATATCCTCCCTTAAGGGCTCTTCCCAATGTTACAGTTTTTTGAAGTGTTGAAATTTGATTTTCCAAATTTGATCATATCCTCCCTTAAGGGCTTTTCCCGATGTTACAATTTTTTGAATCGGATGAATATTTTTTTTGAAGTAACCAATATTTGTGGAATTATAATTTTACTAATATATTGTAGTATATGTTATTTATTGGATTTTGTATTTAGTTAAATTTAATCACTATCATATATTGCCCAATGTATTAATGGAGCTATAGTTCTACAAACATTTATAGCTTTTTTGGATGTTCTCACTGTCCAAACTAGAGTTTGACCACTAAAATTATGAAGTTGAATTTTTAAATTTAATTACTGACATACATTGCCCAATGCATTAATGAAGCTATAGCTCCACAAATATTTATATCCCTTCTCATTCTCCCGTTGTCTAAATAAAATATTGGCCGCTGAAGTTATGAGGTTATATGAAAACTACAAAAAAATTGTTTATTTTATACTACTAGACTAGTTTTGAATGAGAATTAAAATATGTAATAACTTATGTTTTAAAATTTTAATTAAATATCTAATAAGTAAATTAACTTAAAATTTGAAAAAATCCCCTGTAGGTCCCTAGATAATGATAATAGAGATATAATGGGAGGTTCTTGAAGAGCCCCTTGGCATAGGGACACAGTATAATCTTCATAATTTCAACTTTTTGTGGTTTGATATGGTTGTTAGTTCATATTTTTGATAGGTCGGAGTATTTTCATGGCACTGATTAGAGATCGAGGAATACATAATTTATGGTACTATTTGAAATATAAGGATACAAAACTCTTGCAGAATTTGCTAAGACACATTTAGTATGTGTGGATGATTAGTGTTGTTTGCATATGTCATTAACTTATGTTTGTTGAGGATTGATAATCTAGAATGTCATTTTGTTTTTCAGGTGAAAAGTATATTTGGGCAGAATTCTCTCTACATTAGCAAAGAAGTGGAGCTAAAAATAAGGGTATAAGCTCTCTAGTCTTCTCCACTTCATCAAATTAAATGGTCAAGTGGTCAATCTAGTTTTGAGGTCTCAAAGGCAGCATAAAGGCCATGGTTTTGGTTTCAAAAGTAGTTTAACTCTATTGTTTAAAACAAGGTAGTTCCCTCTATTTGTTCTTTATTCTTCAAGGTTTCCTTTGTTTTTTGATCTTTTGATTTGATCTTTATTCCACATTTTCTATAAGTAAAAAGTTCTTCTCCATGATTGTGTTTAGTTTTTTTAGTGATCTTTCCATGTTTGGCGTGTTATTTTCTTCGATTTCAATATGGTCATGTCCAAGAATAACACCCAAATAGGGAGGGGAATTGAACCATGGACTTAACATCTAGCAATGTCTCAACAATACACCCGATCATCATCTATCCATGACCCCATGGATACTCTAGGATTTTTTGCATGGGGAGTCTTCTTAGATTTTCATAGAATGAGCATCCTGCCCTTACTTTGTTCATTATGCTCTTGGCACCTTGTGTCCTCTTAGCGACATTTCTTTTTATCATTTCTTGTGTGTTTTAAACATTAGCCTCTTCCCCTTTTCACTTCCCTAACCTCTTGCTAGTCTACTAGTTACAATGGTTCATCTTGGTGAGGGAGCCAAATTCAATATCCCCCTTCTAGTTCAAGAGCCCAACTTATCCATTGTGGTTGATGTTCAGTCTACCCATCCTTTCCTACGTAGGTAAATTAAAAATGTAGAGCAAGAGGCCATAATTAAAAGACGCTTCATCACCAACATAGATGTTGAAGAAGAGGTAGGGTGTTTGGGTGCCAGTACGAGATACAAACACCAAACAAACATGCTATATGTAGAAAATGGATATCTATTGATAGCTGAAAATGATAACGGGGAAAGTCTTAGTAAAATGGTCAATCACAACAAGTAATGTTCATATCCATTAACTAAATGAAACGACACAATACTCTTTTGATAAATAGAGTCTCTATCCTTACTAAGACACTAGTATACCTTTCATTCTCCATCTTTGAAGAGGAGAATGATATATTTTCTCTAGAAAGAGATAACCCCCTTCTTTACTTTTTTCTTAAACATGAGAGTAAAAACAAAGATTACTAATTAAAATTTACCTTACAAACCATTAAATTCTTTCTCACTGATCCTTTTGGCTCCTAATACAATCATTCCTTCACATGTTGGTAATGACCATCATGCAGTAATGCTTCTTTGATTATTTCAAGGATGTTAACTTCACATGTTCATATGGCTACCAAGTGAGCCACTTGTAGATTTCTACTAAGTGCATTTTCTCCCTTGTTCACATTTCTTTTAATGTGATTTATCGCAAAGTAAAACTCAATGATCAAATCCAACTGACTTGTCTTGCATTTAACTTGGGTTGGTCAAACAACTATCTCAACCCTTTTTGGCCTATCATCAACACAAGCATCCTTCTGACTAAAAAATGCCTCAACATTTTCAATGCATGCACTATAGCTAAAAGCTCAAATTCATGAGTGACATAGCTCATCTCATGTTCATTTAGGTTTCCTCAA
This sequence comes from Pinus taeda, assembly GCA_000404065.3. NCBI lineage: Eukaryota > Viridiplantae > Streptophyta > Pinopsida > Pinales > Pinaceae > Pinus > Pinus taeda. The sequence continues at coordinate 2,391 of APFE031618338.1, read as the reverse complement.
TTCTTAACAAATCATGCGTCCTTCTTGCATTAGGACTCGACCTAGTCCTTGCTTGCAGGCATCTGTGAAGACCAAGAATTCCTTTCCTAGGTATATTATATGAAAATGGGTGCACGTGTGATCAAATCCTTAAGCTACTCGAATCTATTTGCACACCTAATGTCCATTGGAATTATATTCCTTTCTTTTTTAAAGTTATGATTAGATGCCCAATCTTTTAGAAATATTCTATGAAATGTTGATAGTATCTGACTAATGCCATGAAAGATCTAACATATACAACATTTCTAGGATTGGGCCATTTTATGTAGACCAAGAAGACATTTTCTTAATCTATTATTCACAAAATGGGTGCACATGTGAGCAAATTCTTAAACTACAGAAAGCTAGCCAGGCACTGTAATGTCCATTGGAATTTTACCAATTTCTTTTGTAAAGCTATGTTTGGACTCCAATATTTGAGAAATCTTGAATGAATTGTCAATAGTATCTATCGAATCCTATGAAAGATCTAACTTCTGCAAAGTTTTTGGGAGCGGGCCACTCCTTGAAGGCCTTGATCTTCTTGGGATACACTACCACTTTTTCTTTGGAAACTCTATGTCCCAAGTAATCCACTTGTATTTGGAAGAAATCACATTTGTTGAGCTTGGCATAGATCTTGTGATATCTTAGCAATTGCAATACCACTTGCAAATTATCTTCATGCTATTATTTAATCCCTGAATAAACTATAATGTCATCAACAAAAACTAACACAAACTTGTCCAAATGTGGGTAGAGGACATTGCGTATGATGCACACAAATGTGGCTAGGGTGTAGTAATCCCAAAGGGTACCACCATGAACTCATAATGTCCATATGTTATTCTAAAGGATGTCTTTTTGATGAATTCATCCTTAATCCAAATCTAATGATAAACAAACCTCAAATCTAATTTTACAAATACTACAGGCCCTCTCGGTTGATTAAACAAGTCACCGATTCTAGGCAATGTGTATTTGTTATTCACTATGCATTTGTTCATCTGCTGGAAACCAATGAACACCTATAGCATGCCATATGTTTTGTTCACAAGTAGCATTGGTGCTCCCTAGGGTGACATGTTGAGTCAGGTATACCCTTTTCTTGACATCTTTTTTAGTTGTAGCTTTAATTCCACTAGTTCTTGCATACTCATGTAATATGGGGTTTTCAATATTGGCACTAATCCTAGAATCATTTCAATAGATAAATCGATCTCTCTCATTGGTGGTAATCCTAATATCTCTTCTGAAAACATGTCACTAGACTAATTTAACTGTGGGTTCTTTTCCATTCTATCCATGTTCTCTAATTTGTTGATTAGAACGTGATAAGATCCAAATGGAAAGAGATTCAGGACATTTAAAGTGATCATGCCCCTTATCATAACAAGGAACGATTATACTAAGTCTATCATGCCTCTTTTGGTTCTCATCGTCATCTGGACCAACCATGAGTTGTCATCCATTTTATCTTGTAGAGAACACTTGTCTACAACCTTCAAGATGATATAGATGAAATTAGAACCTAGGTCAATTGAAATTGAAATAGTTTGGTTAACAACCATACCTTCCATTTGGATTACTAAAGTTCAATGGTTTGGCTTCCTATTGTCCAAGGTATTATATATTCACAAAACATTCTAAGCCACATCATTCACCATTGTTGACTTCTATATATTTTACAACCTTATTCCATTCTAATGATCTAGAGTGTTATAGTGTTTTCTTCTCAAAGGTGTACAAAAAGAAATCACTTAAGACTATGGATGACAAATAGTCTCAATAATATAAATGGCTGCTAAACATTGTAGATCTGCAACAAATGATAGAAACAAAACCTTTCAAAGTCCTAATCTATGCCACAATCATAGCTAAACAGCAAAATGAAATAGTAATAAATGTGGGCTCCAATAAACCAATGGAAACCAGATATATAAAGAATAGATATTATTAAATAACACTTGTGAAGAGAACAAATAAATGTTACCAATCTCCCTCTATGGGATGGGTTTTTGGCTATCGTCAAACGTCTTCAGCTTTTGTAGAATCTCTCTCCTCTATAATGTGTAAACCCAACAAATAAAATGTTTGAGCTTAGTGAGAACTCAAATGGAAAAAAAATGGTGTGTGACAGTGATAATAATCAGAGTTACAACAGTGAGTGCAACAATTAAAATAATCAAGAGTGAATAATGAATGAAAAACCCTTCTATTTATAACAAAATATTAGGTTATCCTCGAATAATGATCAATAATAAAATATTACTAACCCCATTCTAGAAATAAACACTTGGAATATTTTATTATATTTGGTTAGGAGGGAAAAAATATTTAAACTTTTATTTAGAAATAATAAATAAATAA
>APFE031618333.1:2721-17307 GCA_000404065.3 Pinus taeda | reverse complement strand
GTCATCTGCCAAGCTTGAGCTGTTTGGACAGGAATCATTCTCTATTCTGCAACAAGCAATTTAAACATGGCATGGTCCAGATTAGACTGTTGGGCCATCCATCAAGTATGATTAGCCTCAGTATTTGTAGACTGTGATACTGCAAAAAGCTAGTAGTGGCATTTTGACTGGCCACTTTCTTGGTCTTTAGTTTGGGGTTCATTTTCACTTATTCCTTTGAAAATTTGATTTTCTTGCCTTTTGATTATTCTTTTAAGGCATACCCTCTTTTCATTTTTTAATTTTCCTAGTATGTACACAAAATATGGAACCTTTGCAGCCTGCAATGATGAACATATTTAGCCCTTCCACTGTCAATCATGAAAGATGAAACCTATTGGTATAGGAACCTAACAGAGACAATGACTGCATCCACATGAGATTCCACAACTCCCTCACTAAAGAATGTTGATTGAGGCTTGATTTCAAGATTCTTCTTGGGACGGGAAGATTTCTTAAGGAAATACTTGAACCCGTCCTAAAGATAGGCAAATTTCATCTGGCTCCTCGGAGCTTGAAACTGTAAGTCACGGAAGCGCTGCCAAAAATATATAACCGATTCATGCGGAGCCTTCCATTGTTGTAATAGTTTTTGGTCAAGATGGTCTAGACCAAAATGATAGAAAGTGTCTTCAATGAGATCACAAAAGTGCTCAAGTAAGTGGACGCTGTCAGTCGGTAGGCTGAGCAGCCATCAACGTGGAGATTTGTGAAGTGTGTATGCAAGTAGCAAGCTGGCTTGTACCTTAGAATACCCATCTTCCTCATGAAGCATGGAAAGAAAGGCATGTAAGTGCTCAGGCCAGGCCACTTGGCCTTCACCATCATATGTGTAAGTCGACAAGAGATCAAAAAAATCCCCCGTGATGGTGACATCTTTCCTGATTCAAAAAAAATCGCGAGGGAGAAGAGTGCAAGAATCCATGAAAGGTAAGCAAAGGTTCAAAACTGGATGAGAGGACACAGCTTGTCATCCAACCCTCCTTCTAGCGCTAGAAAGGTTGATGGTACTAGACCCACCAACATGTCATGGGATCTCCCCTGTAAGAAGTTCCAATTAGACCTCAGACCATTTGGTGTAGGAGTCCCAACAATGGGTCGTATAGCAATGCCTTGACCGCGATTTCGTACAGAGGCAAGTAAGATAAATTTGTTAGTAGCAAGGGTGTGACCGCTGCGGTGAGTCAAGGAAGGTGCATGAGAGGTTCTAACACATGTGGGTTGAGATGAGTGTGCCCCTTGGAAACCTGTAACAATACTCAGATGGGAAGGGAACACATGAGTGATGATGCACAACAATCTAGAAAGCAAGTCAGATGGAAATCCAAAGTGATGCATAAACCAATAAACACATTTAAGAAAGATTCATCCATGCTCATACAGAATAGTCCATACATGCGTGAGTAAGAAATCAAATACATATGCCATTTAGAGTAAACAAGACAACTGTAATCCAATACAACATATGCATGAAACGTGCTGGCTCTTATTATATAAAGAAGTGTAAGTTTCAATCATATAATACATCCATGTACAACCGTTAGCCCCAATAGTGGAACTTTACAGCCACATCTACCTGCTCCTCCAAAGAGATGTACTAGCTCCGTGCAGTGGAGAAGCCAAGGCGTGTTACAATACTATCCAAGATCTCTCCAAGATAGTCTTATCGGAAGCTTAGCTGACCAAAGCCTATACAATGAGTTATGAGGTTCTATTTATAGCAAAGGGTGGGGTGACCCTTGACATTCCCCTTTGTGACAGTTCATCTACCCTCATGACTCTTCATCTACTCTATGACTGTTACATCCAACTATTGACACTTGAATACATTTGACATGATGTTACATTACAATGCACATGTACTCATGTGAGACAACATGGCTTGAGAAATCCATGAAACACATCACTGATACTTGGTTTTTTGTGATGAGGCCAACTCTTTGACATGCTTGTGATGGTGAAGGTCGTGAGCTGATGCCAAGCTTGGTCGTCCATGATGGTGTGCATGCACCCCATGGTGATATCTTGCCGAAGTGAACTTTTGCCTCCGTTGCAATCGATTCATTTTTCGACCCCTTCATCCAACTCATCTGCTAACATACGCATGGTCTTCTTAGGTGCATTGAACCGGCAACACACTGATGCATAGTTTTCATGTTGACCTTCAAGTGTGTGCTGGTGGTCATGCACATCAACTTGCCGAAGTAAATGTTCAACTCCATTTGGACTTGCTTATTGTCTTTACCTTGGTGAGTGTGCTGAATGAGTTGGATTGAATGCATGCGCACAATGACATGCATGCTACTAAATCCCTTGCATGCGATCAACAAAACTACTCACCATGTTTGCTCCGTGCAAGCTGCTGGGATAGATCTATAACTTGTATGGGTGTAGTTTCATCCGTGAGTGAATGTTGCACCCACTGTTGTTCTTATTCCTACTGCAACTCATTCGTCTGTCTGTGTAGCTTCATGTTCTTCCTTGAGTTTCTGCTTCAGCACATGCAAATCCTTCTTTGTTCCATTCTCTGTCTCCACGCAATCTTCATGTCGCGCCATCACCTTATTGCATGAGTCTCCAAAGTTACTTTCATCATCATTGGATCCACTTGAGCTTGCAACTTTGTTCTTCCTCTGTGTTGTTAACAACCTTCGTCCTGCATTCATTGCATTTGGTATGCTCCCTTCAGCTCCTGTTCATGATGTTGCTACTGTCATATCTTGATATCCTTGTCTACGAACAACTTGATATCTTCGTGAGTAGGCAAGCTCATAGACATTTGATCGATTTCATCTCCAGGTGTTCTCTAAATGGTGTCTTCGACTCTGCTCTCTTGGAAACCATTGTACCTGCATTGCTGAGAGGAAGATGAACACCTGCAATACCTAGAGGCATGGCAACACTCATGGCAAGCAATCTGTCAGTCGAAACCAAAATGAACTTGAGAATTGACTTGCAACATACCTGTGTGGTTGATCATGAAGGTTGCGCAATTTCAGCCGGGAGGTAGGGAGACTGACTGACTGTAAGAACTACGCAATGCACAGTCTAGTATGGCCATTGACAAGTTTGAATTGCACAATGCAATGGCTGTAGGCTCAGTGACTGCATTGTGCAATTTTCTGGGCCAGGAGTCACTGATCCTCAGAAATGCGCAAAAAATCCCTGGAGGACAGTCCCTCGGCAAAAATGCGAATTTCTGGAGAGGAAGACAGAGCCTTCCTTCCTCGGATTGCACAATGCTTATCTTAGTGAAGGCAGAGTTCGAACCAAGGTTGGCCATACTCGCCAACGGGCAACTGAAAGAAAATATGACAGTGAATGCATGGCGACACTAAGTGAAAGTAGAAGTGATTGAACGCGCATGCAAACATTGAATGAAAGATTGAGTAAACATATCAACATGCATGTGGGTGAAGCGAGTCGCCGAATCGGTGACAGTTCGTGCAAAACAATTTCATACATGTGACAATAGTGAGATAGCAATGAAAACTGAAACGGTGCTAGTACAAGCTAGTATGTATCAAAACAACATCAAGCGCTTACTGAAATCAAGTAGATAACATTCGTACGAAGAGAAACAAAAAAAGTGCCAGAAATGCAACACAAGACATGGGAAGCAGGCTTACCCCAAAACAACTGAGCTAAATGTGCTGACAGCTCCTAGATGTGATGTGGAATGTCAGAGCCGCAAGTTTGATGTGAGGAATGAGCTTTGTAGTGTCTGGTTGATGAGTTTTGATAACATCGAGGTTGTGACGCGCATTCGACAAATCTAGGGAAAAGAACACTTGGTGGGAGGTTTCTGAAATGATCCTTGAATGTAACCTCCAACTGCCAAAAATAGATCCTTGAAACAAGGGATTCATTTCCATGTTGCCCTGGGAGAAGGAGCCCATGCATGCAAGTTTGTTTTACTTGGTCCTGGAGGAAACCGTCAACTTAGTTGCACATGCAATAGGTCGTTTGAATACTGGGAGAAAATGTGCATTTCTAGCTGGGAGATGGGTTGGCTGCCTAGGAGATTTGTGCAATTTCTGGGCAAAGAAGCTGACTGCTGCCCAGATTTGTGCAAATTCTGGGTTGAGTAGCCCCGTTGGGGAAAATTTCACAATTTTCATTGTAAGTGTTGGCTGCTAGAATTACGAAATTCTAGAGCCTAGCAGGCTGCCAGTTAGAACTGCATAATTTCTAGAGGGAAGGCTAGTTTCGCTCCAGAATTGAGCAATTTCTTGGGGGAATTGCTTAGCATGCAACTGGACAAAGTCCAGGTGATCAGCCTATGAGGGGAATGTATCGAGTTGTGATCGACAGGCTGCCTTTGTGCAAGAAAAACATTGAAGCTTGTGAACTTGACGAAGCAAGACAAGCTGTTGTGAAACGTTGGTAGGGAGGCTCCAAAACGAAGCTAAGGAAAAATTTTGGAGGGTGGTTGTAGCCGCTATAATACACTGTTAGCTTATGAGTAGGAGTAGTGTTTGCTTCTAGTTTGTTTGCTTGCATGCATGTTTGCTTCTTACTTTGTCTGTTTTTTTGGTTGCCTGTTTGTTTGCTTACTCGGTTTGCTTATGAATTTACTTCTTCTTTTGCTTTGTTTTGTTGTTTGCATTCATAGGTTAGTTTGACATGGACCGTGTGTGACTCTTGAAACAAGCTGGGTAAAGTACAAGAGGACTTGTACAATTATCAATACTTGGTTATATGTTGTCCTACCTCTGTATGAAGAAATTGTTGCCTTCAGTCCATGATGCATCAATGGAAAATACGTATTGTTCACAGTGAAGATTGTGAAAACACAACGCTTGTGCGCTAACTAGTATCACCTACTCTATTCGGTTGTTTTGGGTTAATCCTTGACAACTCAATCAAGTAGAGTAATGTGATGGGGGAAACCTTAAAATGCATGCCAGAGGTATATACAAACTACTTCTTTGAAGGAACAACCTCTTCTTCTCTCAATAAATCAGGTTCCCTCTTCCGCCTCTGAAATGAATAAGTTCTATGCACAATTACGAAAAATGAAAGTGAAAAAATGAAAATGACAAAATTTTTCGAAACAATGAAAAATGAATAAGGCAAAATAAGAGAAAGGCTTCCTACACAGAGAGATGATGCAAGTAACTCTACTGGGGTACTGACTAGGCTCATTGACAGTGGAGCGATGCTTGTGTTCCTGCGTTGCTCCATCAGGGTACTGTCCAGGCCTGCTGGCAACGGAGCAACACTAGAGATGAGACTAAAACTCTAACGAACATATGACTTATGCACCAATATACCCCTCATCCCAATAGAAATAATTTTTCTGGCTTGGCTTGGAATGTGCGCTGATCGACTAAGAGCTTGGTGGATGCTACATCTTACAATCAAGCAAGTGTGGAAACCAAGATGAAAAGAGAACTGAACAATACTTCCAGAGGTGTTAGAATTGTTTTTCATGAACAAGGTCCATTCAAAGAGCTGGAGTTATACTAGTGTGTCGCCAAGTGTTGTAGCGGCTACAACCACCATCCAAAATTTTTCCTTAGCCTCGTTTTGGAACCTCCCTACCAACCATCCTAGTAGCATGTCTTGCATTGTCAAGTACATAGGCTTCATTTGATTTTTAGTGGCTTGCCAGCCTGTGCATGTCAGTTTTCTTCACTCCCTTCACAAGCTGCCATTCCAGACTTAAGCTATTTGCTAGCTGAGTAGCTCACCCAGAAAATTGTGCAATTTTGGAGGGGAACCATCCTTCCCTCTAGAAATTGCGCAAATCTGCTAGGCAGCCTGCTGGGCTCTAAAATTGCGCAGAGCAGTCAGACAACCTTCCCAGAGAAAAATGGGCAATCTGGGTTGACACTATAGGTCGGCCCAGAAATTGCGCAATTCTAGGAAGAAATCACCTGTTGACCCCAGAAATTGCGCAATACCTCAGGGACAACCATCCCAACAAGCCCAAAAACTGTGTAAATCCCTCTCCTAGTCTTGCAGGTTGTTGCATGTGCCTTTAAGGTTGACCAGTTCCCACTGGGACAAAAAAATTGATTTGCATGCATGGATTTCTTTTCCCAAAATAGAAAAAAGCAACATGCAAAAAGAATCCCTAGATTTTAGGGATATATTTTTAGCAGGTGGAGGTTACATGTAAAGATCGTTTTAGAAACTTCCTTCCAAGTGTCACTTTTCCCTAGATTTGTGGCATGTGCGTCACAAGCCTCAAACTTAATTATTCAAAGCTATAGAACTCATTCTTCACATTGATCTTGGAGCTTTGACACCCCAAAGCACAGCTAGGAGTCTTCGACACATCTAGCTCAACTATTTCCAAGTAAGTCCACTTTACTTGTCTTTTGCAGCATTTCTATCCTTTTTTATGTTTTGGCTTGTGTGAGTGTTTTATGCTTGATTTCTATGAATGCTTGTTGTCGTTTGCATGCATGTTATCCTGTACAAGCACCGTTTCAGTTTTCATTTGCATCTCACCATTGTCGCATGCATGACAATGTTTTGCACTGACGGTCACCGATTTGGTGACCCGTTTCACACACATGCATGTTTTCCCCTTTTCTAAATCTTGCATTGACTATTTTCATGCATGATCATTCACTCTTGCTTGCACTCAGTTTCACCATGCATTCAGATCTTCATATGTTTTTAATCACAAGTCGACAAGTCTGAGAAACCTTGGCCCGGGCCTTGCCTTGACTAAACAAAATTGCACATTTCTGAGAGGGAAGGCTCTGTCTTCCCCCAAGAAAGTGTGAAAAACTATCCGGGCACTGTCCTCCAGGATTGCTTTGCATAATTTTTAGAGGCAGTGCTATACTGGCCCAGAAAATTGAACAATGTAGTCCCTTGGCTTGCATGCCTTGCTGACTCAAATTGCACATTACGCAATCTCAACACCCAACAGGTCAGCCTGGATTGCGCATAGTGAAATTCCAACAGTCAACCAGCCTCCCGACAATCATGAATTCCTTTTGCGCAGTTCTGAGAGTCAGTCTCCTGGCCTCCCGTGAAAATTGTGTAATTCTTGCCATCAGTCTCCTGGGTATGTTGCATGTCAGTCCTCAAGTTTGCTTTGGTTTCAACTGACATATTTCTTGCCATGTATGTCATGATGTCTTCGAGTATAGCAAGTGTTCTTCTGTCTCTTAGCAGTTTAGGTTCAATGGCCTCCAAGAGAGCAGGGTCAAAGGACACCAACAAGAGCACATCTAGAGAAGTAGTTGAGAAAGTGTCTATGAGTTTTCCGATTTACGAAGACACCAAGCTGATCGTAGACAAATACATCAAGCTGAAATGGAAGGATATCAATGATACGTTCTTAGGCACATTTGAGGAAGATCTTGAAGACTGCAGGGTCTACGTGAACATTCACAAGTCCAACTTGTACTGGATTGCATGCAAGTATCTCGCATTTCCATGTGCGGATATGATACATTGGATCATCTCACACACTGATCCTGAGAAGATGGTGTTCAGAAGTGTCAACAAGACAAAGATTTTCTACCTTCATGGAAAAATTCTATCAGCAGATGTACCACTTGCCAAAGCCAATGATCATAATGGAGACATCCTTCAGCATACCCAACAACAATGCAAACTCCAGGGATATCTTGAATAGTCGGGTGAAGGAGCCAGCCAAGTTTAGGATGACACCCAACTAGGTTTACAAGATGAAGATACTATGGAAGGAATATTAGTACTTGGTCATATTTTCATGCCACTTGTATGACCAAGAGAGCATGGAGACCTTACCGCAGAGTTTGGTGATCGCGTTAGACCAACTAGCCAGTGAAGGCAAAACAAGCAACTGGTCCGACATGTTGGCTCACAGGCTGAATGAACAGGTAATAGGAGCTCAAAAGTTGCCCAAAGGTCAACAAGAAGGGATCTACTTGTTCGCATACATCTTGGATGCAATCTATGCATGTCAGAAGTTCCCAGGCTTGAAGTGGGCATGGACATCAACGAAAACCTCTGTACGCACTTATTGCGAATTATTTTCCGAATGCAGTATCCATGGAGTCATCACATAGTTGTCAGTCCATTTTTTCACCCCAGTATACAAGATGATATTTGAGTAGGATCTGCCTTGCATGTTGAAGGCATCAATGGAGGAACTGATCAACATAGCAGATTGGTATGCCTCACCTTTTGGCACCTTCATACGGATGTACAACACGGAGAAGCCTCTGCATGTTTTACCAAAGTTTTCCATGGACAATCTCGTCATGCAAGAAGTGTTGTACAACATCTCGGCAAGACTGTCAGCTAGACTGCATCGAAGAAGAAGGCACCCTGACTCACTCTTCAATTTCAGATCTGGTTGTATGAGATATAGAATCTCAAGCATGCTGATGCCGAGACAGAAGAGTTCAAAATATTTACTTTCGGCACCAGAAGCTTCAATTCATACGACCTGCATTGCTTTGTAATGGATCACTATGCGAGAGTGAAATTTCCTTGGATACACGGGGCATGTCATTGGGTTAAGGAAGACCCATGAAGATATTGTCACAACTTCTCTAGGCCCAATGAAATGGTGGGAATAGCTGTGGAATGGTTAGCGAAGCAGTATCTAGGAGAGCACCAACATCAACAGCAACAAAGGGTAACATACCTGTGCGTGACAAAGGTAAGACAACTATTGTTGACAATGTAGAGATAGAACAAAGTTGCAAGTTCAAAGCAGACCCACTTGTGGAGAAATCAGCTTTGGAGATAGAGGCGAAGAGGCGATAGCACGACAAGAGGAATGCGCAAAGGTAGAGAGCTAAATAGAGGATGGAGGAAACAATGAAGGAGTTGCAAGAGTTTAAGCAACAAATTTGGGAAGAACAAGAGTTTCACAGACGGGAGAAGTAAGCACAACAGGGAAAACAATAGAAGGGGACACAACATGCACAGATTGATGAAACTGTGCCCATACAGGTGGTAGACGCATCCGAACAGCTAGCACAAAGAAGACAGTGTGAGCAATGGTAGGACCAAGACTTCGCTCAAGATATTGAACAAATACTTAAGCAGATGGATACGGAGATGGAGCAGCCAGAGTTAGAACATGACATCGAACTCATTCCTTACAACCAAGAGCTAAACCCACTAGCTTCACCAGATTCGAAAGCAGAGCAAGTCCTAAGCGATCAAGGAGATATTGAGATCCTTGGAGATAATCTGGAAGTAGAGATGCACAACATTATTATCATTCAATGAGTCACAACATAGAGTTGTGCAACCACGTTGAGTGTCTAATCCGAATGTCCACACATCTCCTGCATAGGTTGAAGAACAAGTGATTGTATCTGATGTGCGTAAGAATCCAACAACATTGGTCGATGCTACCAAAGCATATGCTGAAGCCACTAGCTTGAGTGTTTGATTCTTGATAACAGAGAATGAGCGAATGGCTAAGGAGTTATAGACGGCCAAGCCGGGATGAGAATAGGTTACAACATCCACCAGAGGAGAGTTGAAGAAGGTGATACTGGATGAAGTATCATCCCTTGAGATAGTCATGCGGATGTTGTATTCCAGATTTGGTACCTTGCATAAGGCAGTTGCCCATGTCAACAATTGGCGGCAGCACTGTGCTAGAAGAGCATGTATCTTATCAAATCTACATACTACTTTCGACCACATCCAAGCATGGACAATGAGATACAAGGGAGCCCCATTACACTTGCCCAAGATGATGAAGCCCATGGCGATTGAGTTGAAGGCATGCATCTGGAGTCAAATATGGAATTATGAGGAAATCCTGCAGCTCATCACTAGTTTGCTGGCTTCCCATGCACGGGTGTTGAGAAGCATGGATGTTGTTGTGCATGTGCATGCGATCCCATCTATTGGGACACTCACCAAGGCAAATACAAAGAATCAAGTTTGACTGGAGCTGGACACATACTTTGACGAGTTGATGCACATAGCCCCCAACACAGAATTAGCAATCAACACAGACACTATGCATCAGTATGTCGCTAGTCGGACAACACTCAAGATGATAATGCGCATGCTATCAAAAGAGTTGGATAGAGGAGCCAAGTCAGTGTTCTCGGATGCAACATACGCAAGAGTTCGTTTCAAGAAAGATGTCACCAAAGAGTACATGGACACCATCGTAGACTACCAAGCTTGGCATTAGTTCGTCATCATTGACCATCGTGAGGAAGTCAAAGAGTAGGTCTTCCCACAGTTGTTTGAGTCTTAGTGATGTCTTGCATGGCTTGCTCAACCTATTTTGTCTCACATGGGTACATGTGCAATTTGTACATAATATCTTGTAAAGTGGAAGTCCAAATGTCAATAGCTGAATGTAACAATCATAGATAGGTTGAAGAGTCAAGAGGGTAGGTGAACAGTCACAAAGTGGAATGTCAAGGGTCACCTTACCCTTTGCTCTTTTATAGTACCTCATAACTCATAGTACAGGCTTTTGGGTAGCTAAGCTTCTAATAGGAGTATCTTAGAGAAATCATGGAGAGTATTGTAACGAGACTTGACCTCTACTTAGTGCAGAGCTAGTACATCTCTTTAGAGGAGCAGGTGACAATGACTGTAACTTTCCATTATAGGGACTAGTGGTTGGTCATGGTTTTGTTGTATGATTGTAACTTTCACTTCTTAATATAACATAATCAACACGTTTCATGCGTATGTTGTTATTGTATTTCAGTTATCTTGGTTACTCTAATGATATATGTATATGTTCGCTTATGCATGTATGTATAGACTCTTTTTGTATATGTATGTATGAATCTTACTGAGATGTGTTGTTGGTTTAACCATCACTTTGGATTGTTGGTTCACTTGCCTTCCAGTTCGTGATGCATCTTTTCTCATGTGTTCCCTTCCAAGCTGCGTGTTTACACAGGTTTCCAAGGGGAACACTCAATCCATCTTCCATGTGTTAGAACCATTCATGCACCTTCCTTGGCTTCCTGCACATGTCACACCCTTGCTACCAAAAATGATATCTTACTTACCTCTGCACGCAACTGTGATCAAGGTGATAGCGTACGACCCACTGTTGGGACTCCTTCACCAAATGGTCTGAGGTCTAGTTGGGACTTCTTACCAAGGAGATCCCCTGACATGTTGTGGGTCCATCACTATCAACGCCTTACTTCTACCAAACATGGAAACGATTGTGTATTTGTGGTCATCAATAGATTTTCTAAGATGAACATATTGGATGTTTGAAAGAAGAGTATCACATCAGAGGCCACTACCACACTCTTCATTGACAAGTGTGGGTATATTTTGGGATCATGCAAAACATAATATCATATTGAGATAGTAGATTCCTAAGCACGTTTGGGTTGAGACTTTGGTCATTTTTGGACATCGAGCACACCAATTCGACTACATTCAACTTGTAAAATTATGTCCCAACAGAGGTCGTCAACATGATGATTATGCACATACTACGCATGTACAACTCTAAGAATCCATGGACATGGGATAAGAATCTTCCCTATGTAAAACACATCTATAACAAAGGTCTCAATAGCTCGACTAGCCACAACCCCATCGAAGTGGGCATGGGATTTCAACCATTATGTCCCCTTGATGCTGCACTACCTTTTGCAACTACATAGGAAGAATATGTCTATGTTCAGTATGAAGCTGATAAAGCCACCAGGTTTATTGGCCACATTCAACGCATCCACCACCGGTAGGTTCATGACATCTTGGATAAATTCAATGCCAAATACAAACAACATCATGGTCAGCATCGGGTGCCCCATAAGTTTTAGGTGGGTGACAAAGTTTGGTTACATATGCAGAACGAGCACCTCACTAGAGTCCATCGTAAGCTTTGACCACTTTGATACGGGCCTTGAACCATCACTAAGGTTGTGGGAGACAACTCTTTCATTCTTAGTATCCCCTTATTCCTTGACTTGCAGCCCATATTTAATGTGGACTCACTTCGACCATACTTTCCACCATTGTTGGAAACATCAAACATTGTCGAGCAATTGAAACCAAAAGTGCTCAACCCGACCACATTGAATAGGCCACAATTGATTAGATCATGGACACACAAATCAAGAAAACTCACAAATAGAGAATCCAATCGTATTAAGTTTTCAAAAATGTCCAACTCTTGCACTAGGGCAAGTGACTCATCAGGGATCAAGTTCAGCAGAAATCTCCCCATCTTATGAAGGCACTCAACGGAATGGGGACCATTTCTTCCTAAATGGTGAGGAATAATCCAGGTGGATATTTGTGGCCACCCACCTATTCCACTTGTATCCCCAACACTGTTTATTTCAGTTTCTTTAATTTTTTATTTTTGGCAGTTTTTGGGTCTTGAACTTTCAAGGTCGTTTTAAGGCCCTAAATGACATTGTTTTTCAAAAATAGGAAATGCCACAAATTGTTGTAGGAGTTTGTAGTTGAAAGTTGTATTCCTCAGATAGATATTTATAACAAGGTATCATATGTGTCAAATGAATATCGCATGCCAAAGTTATGACTCGGGAAGTTGGTGTAACAACTAACTCCAACGAGGTCCACAAACTTTTGGCACTTCATCTCCTAGGGTTAGGTTTTTGGAATTTTGGGATTTTCCCTTGTTTCTCAATAATAAAAAGGCTTGTGAGCCTCATTGCAACATTAAAAGGCATGTAGCCACGACATATCTTCTTAGATATAAGTTAGAATCACTTGATCTGATATGTTTCCATTCTGCATGTAAACAATTTTCTGTATTTTGTTATTAATGAATTGAAGTTTAGTTTTCGCTGAAGCTTCGTGTTTATATTTAAATTTGTATTTTATTTTGTTCCTGCATAAAATCTATATCAATTAATGAGGACTTATTAGATCCAAAACTAACTATTATGGATTTGTCCTAGGAAGTTAAGAATTCACTGTTGTCCTAGATATCAACTAATTGTTTCCTTAACCGAACATCTATGTGTTTATTCACTCATTGATTCCTAATTATTTTCTATCTTTTAACTATTAATTACCTTATATTAGTTTTTTTTTTTCAATTAGATAGTTGAAAATTATGATCTACATTGCTTTATTATGATGATCGTCCATATCTTACAACACTCTAAAACACCAAGCATGGCTACGAGGCATAAATCTAGATGGATCTCTTACCCCAAATGGTGTAAGGTCTAGTTTGGACCTCATTTTGGAGAGAATATCTAGTAATGGTTGCAAGATCATTTATCCCTATCAATAAGACCTTATAGAGGGAACTTTACTAGCAAGATGATAGGCCATAAAGTGATCCATATTGGGTATTGTTGGCCAACTATCTTTCACGATGCTATAGAATATGTCAAAATTTGTGATCGTTTCAAAATGTAAGGATGCCTAGTATAATGAGATGAAATTCCCTTATAAACACAACTAGTGGTAGATCCTTTTGATAAGTGGGTCCTTTATTTCATAGGGCTTATTAATCCTCCATATTCATATGACTCCGACATCTTGGTTTTCATAGACTACATCACAAAATGGATATAGAGAGAGCCACCCCTAATAGCCACAAAGGAATTTGTACCATATTTTCTCCATTGACAAATAGTTATTAGATATGGGGTACCTCAAGATATCATCAAATATGGAGGATTTAAATTTATCTCAATGTACATCATAACAATTATAGAGCTATACCATATCAAACACGAGATAACTACACCATACCACCTATAGGAAAACATATAGGCAGAATAATTTTTGTTTTTTGTTTTTGACAAAAGCATAATGTTAGAGACTCTAGTAGATCAAAGAGTTGGATGAGCTTTGTCAATCTATCTTATAACATCACACGTCCATCCTTAAACAACAAAGGGATAAGTGGTATGACAAGTTCCTAAAGAAAATGACATTTTAAATTGAAGAGTAGGCCTTGTTGTTTGACACTAGCTTCAAAAACTTCAAAGGAAAGTTCCATAATAAATGGTTAGGATACTATGAGAATGATACTATATAGGAAAATGGATCTATAAAGGTTTAAAATATAATGATACCAAGACTCCATTTATTGTTAATGGATATTCCATTCAACTCACAAAAATCCATTATCTAAAGAGGCCTTCTTGAGGAACATCAACAATGGGTCAGCCAACAATGATATTGAAATAGATACACACACACACACATACATACATGCATTCATATACATATGGTTTATCTAATTTTTTTTGAGTTGTAGGTGTTCTAAGGAGAATCAACATTGTGATATTGGGTGGGGGCCTGTTGGGATGGGGTCCCTAGGGGTAGAGTTGGATTAAGTTAGTCATTTTTTGTAAAGAATTTTGTAAAGAATGTAAAGTCTGTAGAAATTTTGAATAATATAACACTTATTCACAGAGATTATCCTGATTATACACTATTTTCGGAATGCATGCATAATACATAACCTCCTCTACGTTGATCATCAATTTGCAGAATTAAGAAACAATCTCATGCACACATTAAAACATCAATCACACATATCAACACAGTATATCACAGGGAAAGCATACAGCTGAAAACCCCCAACTATCTATATATTATATTGATTGAGAACATGTAACAATACATAGTACA
>APFE031618326.1:48210-66596 GCA_000404065.3 Pinus taeda | reverse complement strand
GGAGGGAAACAATTTACCAAGGGAAATACCTTGAAACAACACAAACCCTAGCACTCTTGAACATTAACAATGCAGTCACATGAAGTGGTTTCTCTTGCACCATTTGATCCTTAAAACATGTTTATACTATCCATTAATCATAACCAGCAACCATTCCATGATTAGAACACCTACCTCAAAAGATTTGATAGCTTGGAGAGCGATTGAGCAAATTTAAAACAAGTTTTGCAAGAGACAGCTCAACGGGTCTCGCAGGCCTCTCAACGGGTCTCACACTGCCCAACGGGTCGCGCCCGTTGTATTTTTGCACTGTGGAGGGGTGCTGGACGGGTCTCGCACCGCCCAACGGGTCGCACAGACCTCTCAACGGGTCTCACACATTGGAAACTCTATTTGAAGGCCTTCCCGGTGTCAGAATTGAGAAAAAGTGGGCTCGCTGGAAAGGTCTTTGAGTCTACTTATCATTTTACCCATCAAGAAAATCATTTGGCCAACCAAGCTAGGAGAAAACTTGATTTTCCCAAGGTCACTTCAGAGGTATCTTTGATTCTCCTGAGGCAATGAAATTCTTGACATTTATCTCAAACCATGACACCTGTGTAAAAAGTGAAGGAGGTTTTTCTTCCTTGGCATGTTGTGGACAAAAAAATCTCTCAGTTTTGAAAAATTCATCTTTGATTGCTCAGAAACATCATTTTAGTGAAACTTATCCCGATGTGAGGAACAAGGGATTTTGTCGAAATGAAGCGAAATGAAGGGGATAGGGGGCTTCTAAATTCTTGGGGAAATTTTTGGGAGTGGGGAGGGATGTTAGGAAGTAGGGGAAAGTGGAATCTCAGAGATTGAGTGAGGGGAAGGGGTCCAAAAGGGCAAATCACAGGCCAAACCTAGAAAATTGCCAGATTGTAGCTAGAAACTAGGGTTTGTGCAAAAATGAGGATTTTGGGGAATCTGAGTGTTGGGAAGTGTATGATATGGTACTTTAAGGATAGGGGAAGGTGTATGAACATCAGGAAACAAGTTTTGCCATTGATTTGACCGTCCAAGAGAAATTGGCTTTCAAAACCCTAGGAGAGGGAAATGAACTTGCCAAGGCACAACTGAAGCATGAACAAGGTGTAAAATGACTCATTAGACACTGAGATGATAAAGAAAACCCTATGAATGATGATAGACTCAGCTGAATGATGACCTGGATTGGCATTTGGGAAAATTTAGAAGGAGTTAAAGCAAACCCTAGACCTAAAGCCTAGTGACCAAATTTTGTTTGAAGACTCTTTGAAATGACAAAATTTGACCTTAACACTCTGAAACCACTTTGTAAGAGCATATTTGATCACTGGAGGAAGGCTGGAAAGACTGACACTAACATTGGCTCCAATGGGGATGGTAGCTCCTTGGAGGTACCAAGAACCTTAGACCTCTGGGAGAGCAGACCAGTGCTTTCAGCCATTGGGCGATGGAGTCATTATTTCGGCAAACAACACAAGACTCTGACTCATTTATTGAATGAAAACTTGACTGAAAACTGACTGAAACTTAAATGAAGCTTGACTCAAACCGACTCGATGGCAAACTGAAATAACTTGAAAAACTCACTCAACAGACCAAACACAAATGACTCATGAATTGACTTAAAACAAGACTTACAAAGCTTATGAAGGGCAGCAGTCCATCAAGATTTGAAATCATGATGACAACCACCTGTGTTTCTTACAAGACAATATACCATCAAACTATATCAAAATGCCAATGCAACCAATCAAGCAGATGCCTTCTTGATTGATTCCTTGTTAGATTTCTGGTCACAATACAAACCTATCCTGGGCACAAAAAACATAGCTGACCATGATCTCCTTCATCACTAACCACTGCAATAAACACTATCGCTGTGGCTGCACAACTTGCTAAGGGATCGTGAAGACATGAAGATTTGCCACTGCCACCCCTGCTGAACAGATCAAGGTGTCCTTGTTTCAAATTCTGATCTGCCTTCATCATGTTGCTTCGTTAAAGTATGCTATGGGCTTCAAAAAACTCTGAACAAGTAGATGAGCAGATCTCCTCTTGTAAAAACATTTCAACACATGAAACATATGAAGAATCTGAAAGGTAATCATGTATGCTATGATCTTCTGTAGTCTGACAATATGGTAGGTCATCTTCACATGATATCACAACCAAATTATCAAGTTCCTTATTACATTCTTCAATATTATCAAGCACAATATTATCATTTATATCGTCTGCCACAAATTCACTCAAAGAAACTTTTTCACTTGCTTGAGCAAAGATCTCACCTTGCTGTTCATGAGCAGACTGAATGACCTCCTCATGAAGACTCTATTCTGATGAGATGAGAGCACTTAGATTTGTAACTCTGGTTTCTTCATGCCAGATGATCTCAACAGCAAAGTTCTCCTTGATGAGTTTCAGCACAAGATATTCCTGGTCATCACAATCTAAATCTTGGTATGCTTGGTTATCACATTCTACAATCTGCATGCTGTCTTCTTCTGTGGGCAGATCTGAAATGAGCTCTTCTCTTTCATCATCTTCCACTATATGACCATCTTCAGCCTGCTGATCTTGATTCTGCTGCAAAATTTCCTGAGCATCTTGATGGGAATCCTCTAGGTTCTCTTCATGTTGCTGAAATGGTTTCTCATACAGTGCTTCCATGATCTCATCGTCCATGAAATTATCATCTTCATAATATTGCTCAAGGCTTTCAATAAAACTATAAGCATGCTTGCAACAGTCTTGAACTAAATTTAATGATGGATAAGAGTCAATATATCGTTCAATGAACATGGCATGAAAATCCTTTAAACAGTAAATACAAGCAGGTGGCAAACTTTCATACCATGATTGGGCTTTACCTTCCAGAGTGGCCAAGAATATCTTCATCAAGCAATCTTCAGGAAAATCGACCGTGAATTTGCGAATATGCATGTGAAATCTAACCAGATGTAGAGCAGCGTCCTTCTGACCATCATCTTTAAATATAGGCAGATTCCTTGACCAATCTACCTTCGGAATTTTATTTGGAAAACCAGGGATGTGATCTCGGCTCAAGGGAGCATATATTCTTGCAATCCGATCCATCTTGAAAATTTCACAGCTACTGATCTCTCTGCAGTGAAGTCACCATGAAGCACTGATCGCTGGATTCTTCATTGAAAGGAGTCGCCAGTGAATGATTTCAGCCTTGTCAGTGTCTGATCGTTGTTCACCATCAACAATCAGATCTGAACTTGATACATGTACTGGGGTAAAAGTGCCAATGAAGCGCTACTTTCACAAGCTCACGGAGATCAACTGAAGCAACGTTTATCTACTTCCGCTTATGCAAAGCAAAAGCGTTTCGAAGGCTACCTGGCATATCTTCAGACTCCGTCTAAGACTTATGAAATAACACGTCAATGACCAAAAACAAAGAATTCTTTAGTGGCTTGGAGGAGAAGGACTGCCAGATGCACATCAAAATAAGAGGTGATGGAAGGTATAGTGTGACCAACATCGATACTGTTACTTTTCAGAGGGAGTTTGGTTCTCCTCTCACATTAATATATGCCATGTATGTTTCGGGTCTAAAGAAAAATTTGGTTTCAGTTGCTATGTTTGAGGACCATGGCTACGATGTGATATTTAGAAAAGAAAAGGATTTACTTCATCATATAGCCTTAGGACAACTAAACTGGATCAAGGTTCGGGTGAAGAACCTCTACAAATTGGATGTAGAAGATTGTGCTTGTTTGAGCACAAAAGCAGATGTTGGGATGGGGTACCCTGGGTCAGTTTTGGGGTTAAGATAACCCAAGTTTTGGAACATTTTGTGTAAATAATGTAAAGTCTCTACAATTTGTGGATGCAGAGCGCATAGATGACCAGGAGTCAAAGGGGTTTAGCCCCTTTTTTATGTAAAGTTTGAGTCGGTTTTGAGATCCACCCATGGTCTGCAGACCATGGCATTGTATGAAAAAGGCTATAAATAGGTGTGTCTTAGAGAGTGTAAGGCATGTTTTGATAGGAAGAGTAGAATGGGTGAAAAATGATAGTGAAGAGAAGTGGGTAAGGTAGAAGGAAGGCTCTGCAGCTGAGTGCAAAAAGACCTAGGTAGAGTCCGCCACTGAGTGCGCGGACCCCTATAGCTGAGTTTGCATGGCAGTTTCGAGTCTGTAATCCTAAATTGAAGACCAATAAAGATTATTTCTGAAGAATTCTTGCATATTTTTGTTTATCTCTGTTAATGTTGTATGTTCTCAAAGAATGATGTGTTTATGAATATTGATTAAATGTTGTGCGACTCTCTTGAATAAGTGTTCATGATGCATGTAATGCATGTTTATGTATCTTCGTGAAGACTCTGATGCATTCTCTGATGTTTGCTAATCACTTAAGTATATCTACCCGAACACTAATTTAGGGTTGTTCTCTGATGCACGTAAGTGGATAAATTGACTGTTAAGGGTTTGCAGAGACTGATCATAGACCTTCACGAAGGTCTAAAGACTATTTTAATAGAGTTGCAGTATTGTTCCCTAAGAGTTTATCGATCTGCATGAAGGTAGATCTGAAGAACTAAAAGACATCACACTAGTCTCTAGATACAGAAACTTGGTTCTTGCATCCCTCCATATTGCTTCGGGTGAGACTACAGCCTGCGCTACAAAGGTTGTTGCTAAAAGGGCCAATGGTGTAGGGATTTGTTGGTTGGTGTAGCTAACTCTGAACCTGGGTCAGGACCCCCTAAGCCAACAATAGAGAAGGTGCAGAGCTGAGACATTGGTGAATTATGGAATAGAAGATTGGGTCACTTGCACCATGAAGCTTTGAAGATCATGCAACAAAGTTCTACAAGAATTCCCAAGGGTGCACTAGAGCAATGAGATACATGCAAAGTGTGTACATTGGAGAAGTACATCAAAGATACCTTTCATGATAAATACAATCGAGCGTGAGCGATCCTTGAAAGAGTTCACTCAGATGTGTGTGGACCGTCCTCGACGGCCTCCACGAACAAGCACAAGTATTATGTAATATTTGTAGATGATTTCTCACGTAAGTGTTGGATTTTCTTCATGTAGAAGAAAGATAAAACGTTCTCTAAATTTTGTGAATTTAAAGAACTTGTTGAGAAAGACACTGGCAAGAAGCTAAAGGCTCTCAGGAGTGATAACGGTGGAGAATATGTGTCAAATGAATTCAAGGACTTATGTGTATTAGAAGGAATTTGATGGGAGTTAATAGAACCCTATAACCCACAATAGAATGGAGTGGCTAAAAGGAAGAACATAAGTATTGTGGGAGATGCACGAGCAATGTTACATGATCAAGGCCTACTGTTTCATTTGTGGGTTGAAGCATGCAACACAATTGTATATGTGCAAAACATGAGTCCTCATCGGATTCTTAGGATAAGTACACCAAAAGAAGATTTTTTAGGTAATAAACAATATGTGGCACACTTAAGGATATTTTGTTCATTAGTTACTATCATGTTACCAAGGATGCAAGGAAAAATCTAGAGCCAACAATTGAGTTGAGCATATTTGTGGGGTACACTGATACACCTCACAACTATCGGGTGCACCTTCCATCTCACATGATGACAATGGTTCGTAGATATGTGAAGTTCAATGAAGAGAAGGTCATGAGATGTTCTTTTGAGAGGGAGCTTTAGTTGTATGTAGATGAGGAG
Source organism: Pinus taeda (assembly GCA_000404065.3). Classification (NCBI taxonomy): domain Eukaryota; kingdom Viridiplantae; phylum Streptophyta; class Pinopsida; order Pinales; family Pinaceae; genus Pinus; species Pinus taeda. Next base: position 60,892 of record APFE031618326.1, on the reverse strand, counting down.
ATTTTAGCTCCAAAGGTAGAACCCCAGGATGATGTGGAGCAGCCACATGCATAGGAGCAGAGAGTGGAAGCACCCACTCATACAAAGACTTCCATAGATGGAAGGAAGCGCACCAGAGAAGCTGATAGATTGATGCATGATGCTAGAGAGAATGTGGGAGCACCCACATCACAGTGCAGGAAGAGGAGGTCATGAGATCGATACACTGGCTAAATGGCTCTAATGAGTGAGAGTTTAGATATTGAGCCATCCTCATTCAAGGAAGCAGTGTAGCAACCAATATGGGTTGATGCCATGGTAGAGGAGTATGACTCCATTATCAAAAACAATTTTTGGGAAGTGGTCCCAAGACTAATAGACAAGTCAATGGTCAGTTCTAGATGGATTTAAAATGTAAAGCAAACAATAGATGGGAGTGTAGAGAAACACAAGCCCAAATTTGTGGCCAGAGGGTTCTCTCAGGTGGAGGGAATTGATTGCAATGAGACTTTTTCTCCAGCAGCAAGGTACTCTTAAATCAAATCTATTCTATCACTTTCAATGCAGATGGGATGGAAGATACATCAAATGGATGTGAAGACAACCTTCCTTAATAGATCAATTGAGGAAGAGGTGTACATTTATCAACCGAAAGGATTTGAGACCTTCAATAGAGAATCACATATGTGCAAACTCAAACGAGCATTGGATGGATTGAAACAAGCACCCTGTGCTTGGTACACTAGGATTGGAAATTATTTCACTACGTTGGGCTTCACCAAACATGAAGCAGTTTTGAACCTTTACCATATTGTGGTTGAAGGTAAATTTTTTATTATAGTATTATATGTCGATGATTTAATCCACACAGGTGATGAGAAGCAGATAAATTTTTTCAAAGAGGATCTTACAAGAGAATCCGAGATGAAGTACCTGGGGCTCATGCATTATTTCCTTGGTATGGAAGTATGGCAAGGATATGAGGAACTGTTTGTATCTTAGGGAAAGTATGCCAATGAGATACTAAAGAAGTTCCACATGGAGAAAAAGAAACCCATGGAGACTCCTCTAGCAGGAAATTGGAGGAAGGAAGATGCTACTTCAGGTGAAGTAGTGGAGGCTACTATTTATAGGCAACTTGTGGGTTCACTTATGTAATTGCTGAACACATGACCAAACATATGTTTTGTATTTAACCAAATTAGTCAAGCAATGGTTAAGCCAACCAAAATTTATTGGGAGGCAACTAAACATGTGTTGAGATACCCCAGAGGCACCACTCAGTTTGGTCTTTGGTATAAACGAAAAAGGGAGTGAAATTGCAAGGCTTCAGAGATGCAGATTTGGCAAGGAATCCATCCAGTAGGAAAATCACATCAAGGGGAATCTTCAATATTGGTTCAACAACAGTTCCTTGGTACAAATGGAAGTAGAGATCAGTTGCACTCAGTTCGACAGAAGCAGAGTGCATGGTAGTCAAGAAACTTGTTAGACTATCTGGATGAGGAAGATTCTTGTTGGGTTATTTGGTCAAATGATGGATCCTACAATGATTTACTGTGACAATGAAAGTTGTATCAAACTCTGAGAATCTAGTTTTTCATGATCGGTCCAAGCATATCGACATCCAGTATCACCATCTACGAGATTGTGTGCAGAGGAGAATCATGTTGATGGAGTGCATTCTTATAGAGGAACGAGATTCATACATCTTGACTAAGGCATCGTCAAGAGGTAACTTTGAGTTCCATAGATGTAGGATTGGGGTACTTGAAAATCCCTTTCTTGTTGAGAGGGAGTGTTGAAAAGTCAACAAGAAAATCCTAATTGATTTTACTTGAATTAAATTAGGAATAAAATTGTAATTCCACATCACAAGACAACTTGTATGAGTTAACTAAGTTAATTTGACTTAATTGGCTTAGTTAATTTGAGTTTAGGGTCTAACTTGAGTCATGTAGAGTGTCTCCTACTTTATAGGAGCCCTGGTTGAGTTTATTTTGAGTTTTAATTAATTAATTTAGTTTAATTGAGTTAAAGTTAGCTAAACTGGTTCCAACTGATGGAGGAACTAGTAGGAGGTCAAACAGTGGGGTGATGCTTCATGTGTTCAACCATTTAATTGATGATTCACTCATAAATAACTCATGCATGTAATATCTGAGAGTTACCCATTTTAGATTGGAGTTTAGGGACGTTGTACTATGAGTTGTATAATTATTTGAATTGTATAAGTGGTGCATGCAGTCAGAGGAAGGCCTCTGAGGATTGCACAATTAATATTGAGGAATTTCCCTAATTAATAAGGGGCTAATTCCCAAGGAAACAACACAAGGAAATAGGGACTTGGGCAAGCATAAAATTGGTTAAGTATTGGCCTAGGTTGTTGAGGAAACAATGAGGCAGATAGATATAGTGCAGAGGTTGCTCGGGTTTGAGCAAAGCATTGGAAGCTTCTTATATTTTCTAACTAATGCAATATATAGATAGAAGGGGTTTTTAGCCGTGGATTTCCCTAGGAAATCATTGTGTAATGTGTTGATTGAATTCTTTCTCTTGTATGCTTTGTGATTTCACGATCATTTAATTGTTTCCGCTGATGAGTAGAGTAGATTCAAGTCTATTATTTTAGTAAATTAGTATTAGCAGTGCGAATCTACAAGGAATTTCTATAGGGCTAGAGTGAGGTTGTTGATACCATGTGAACCACAAGTATACTCACTTAAGAGTTCACAAGGCACAACGTCAATACAACAATAGTCATAGGCATAAAGCCATTGCAACAATGTTCATCATGTCACTAGTAGTGATTTGAAATTGGATGTGGAAGGTAACAACCATTCTACTAACCACCTAAAATAATCCCAACTGAAAAAAAAAGAAAAAAAAAGAAGAAGTTGTGTTATAGATACCTTTGGGAACGAAAAAACCACCCCCTTAGTTAATTAGTAAAAAATTGTGAAACTTGTGAAAGATGGAGGATGGGCACTTAAAGACCTTAACCCTTTATTCACAACATTTTCTACTAAGGGGATGTGGAGACTCAATTCATTAAAGGAATTGTAGTGAACAATCATAAAAAAAGGTACATAAAACTTATGAGCCTAGAATAGTGGATAAGATGTCAAAGGGAAACAACTCTAGGAGGTATACTTTGTTGGAAAGTTATAATAGGGTATTATTTACTTATAATAGGGGATTATTTACTTATAGTTTACTTATAGGAGACATATAGTAGGTTGGATTACAAATCAACCCTTGAGTAGAGGGGATGGAAATTCCAACATTGTCTCCAGAGATGCTTGATAAATTTCATTACTAAGACCTTTTAAACTTGTCTAGCATATATGATACAATCAATGAAAATTAGAGCTATGTTGAATGGAAAAGTGCTAATAAATTAGGTTTACTAATGTGGTAGTAGATGAATGGGTAAACACAAATTCTCTCTTGAAATTGCATCTAGAATTAGATATCAACTAGATATATTGGCATGGGAAATAAACAAGATATGATCTTTCCATGAAGTAAACAAAGGTTACCAAATTGCTATAGCACATCGAGGAATGGAAGTTGAAAATTCAAAATGGCGCATGATAGGGAAACTTTAGGCCACCTTAAAAACAAGAATCCTATTATAGCATATCCTATACAAAAAAGTGTTATTATAAGATATTTTTCAAAAGATGCAATGATAAGGCTAAAGTTATTGTTATGCTCTTAACCTGCGAGAAGATACTAGAATACCAAATATACAAAGAAATACAACCTAGAACATAGAAAAAAATGAGAAAAAACAACAAGTATTTTATTATTCAGAGATGAAAGCAATGTTCACTTGCCTCTTCAAGGGGGCAAACTCCAACATAGCAGAGCTCAATTACAAAATAAGATACGACGCTCCTCAATGAGGAGTCTCTATCCTTTATATAGGATTCATACATGCAATACCATGGGTCAGTACCATGGTTCTCTCAGTACCATCTATCTAATACCATGGCCCATTTCCGACTAACTCTGGTCCCTTTCTTTAAAGGCGGGTCAACCACCTACAATTATTAATATGGGCTTATTAACTCTTTAAATAACTATAACTATGACTCGACCCTATTATATAAATAAAGGGGTTAGGGTTGGACCCTAACATGCCCTCCCCCATAAAAAACAACCTTGTCCTCAAGGCTGAAGCTACTAAAACTATTGAAGAATAGTTGATGGTTCCCATGTCGCATCTTCTTGAGAGGTGTATTTCCACTTGAAAACGACTTCCTTGTTCATGTGGTTGCGCAAATTTTGTTCTTGTGTGTCAGGAACCTATTCAGGTTGGAGCCAGAGTGAACCTTCTTCATCCAATACAGGTTGACTGGTTTGAATTCTGCAGCTAGGAGCTCATTGTCCTTCTTGGTGTCCTCATCTTTATCCTATGGTCCCTCAAGGGGTGGGGCTTCCTCAGATGAGCTATGGTCAGTAACAACAATTTGGAAGAATTTGGGTTCCTTGCATTTATTCCCTAGGGAGTATTTGTCATCACAATAGTAACACAATCCTTGTTTTCTTCTTTCAGCCATTTTTGCAGGGAACACCTTTTGAACCTTAAGTGTTTGGGTAGTGCCCTAAGCCTAGGTAGGGCATCCCTTGGCTATAAAATTTGGACGAGGTGATTGGGCTGTTGGGTTGTGTTATATTCTTTCCATGACTCCGTGGTGCTGGGTTAGGACAGGAATTCTGGGCAGAGGCGGTGGAGACAACATGTTACCAGGTCAATAGATCACCTTCATCAGCGTTGGAGGATAAGACTCCAGAAGAGGTATGGACTAGTAAGAAACCCTCGCTTTCACATCTGAGGGTATTTGGATGTGATGCATATGTACATGTTCCAAAGGACAAACGAACTAAGTTAGATAGTGAATCTGCAAAGTGCATGTTTATTGGGTATAAGGATGGTTTAAAGGGTTATAAGCTTTGGAACCCAGTAACAAGGAAGGTTGTGTACAGTTGAGATGTGGTGTTCAGAGAGGTGAAATATGTTTTTAAACATGAAGTCCAACCAAAGGAACCTCAGAAGATAGATTTTGAGCTTAAGGAGGAAGAATAAAACTCTACAACAGAAGAGGAATCAGAAGATGAAGAGCCACAAACTCTGGATGTGAGAAGATTGGTTGGAGAAAAAAGGCAGCCAGAAAGGTATAGTCCATCTGCTTTCTATTCAATTTTTGCTTTATCTATTAGTGATGATGATCCTAAAACTGTGAAGGAAGCAATAGATTCAAAGGATGGAAAACTATGGAAAGAGGCCATGGTTGATGAAATGGCATCTTTGCACAAAAATGAGGCTTGGGATCAGGTGGAGTTGCTGGCTGGAAGGAAACCCATTGGAAGCAAATGGGTGTTCAAGAAGAAGAAAAATACAGAAGGAAAGGTGGAGAAATACAAAGCTCGGTTGGTAGCAAAAGGTTATTCCCAGGTGCCAGGAATTGATTTTGGTGATATTTTCTCTCCTATTGCCAAGGTAACTTCTATTAGATTAATTTTATCTGTTGTTGCTACTTTTTATTTTGAGGTAGAACAGATGGATGTGAAGACAACATTTCTTCATGGGGATCTGGAAGAGGAGATTACATGAAGCAACCTGAAGGCTTTGTAGTGAAGGGTAAGAAAGAACTTGTATGCAAGTTAAAGAAGTCTCTGTATGGGTTAAAATAGTCACCAAGGATGTGGTATCAGAAATTTGATACATTTATATGGGGACTTGGATTCACCAGAAGCAAAGTAGATCACTGTGTGTATTTTAAACTAATTGGTGACCGTGTTATTTATTTAGCCTTGTATGTGGATGATATGTTGCTGGTTGGAAGTGAAAAATAAATTATCCAGGATTTGAAGACCCAATTGTCCTCCAAATTCGACATGAAATATCTTGGTGCTGCAAATTATATTTTGGGAATGGAAATTAAAAGAGATCAGGCAAAGAGGAAGTGTTGGTTAAACTAGAGGAAGTATGTCAAGACAATACTGTAGAGGTTTAATATGCAGGATAGTAAACCGGTGAAGGTTCCTATTCATGTAGGTGTAAAGTTATCTGTTGAACAGTGTCCCAAGACATAAGAAGAGGAAGAGGACATGTCCTGTGTTCCATATGCAAGTGCAGTCGGTAGCCTGATGTATGTAATGGTCTGTACTAGACCAGACATTGCACATGCAATGGGAATATTGAGCAGGTTTATGTCAAAACTAGGGAAGGAGCACTAGACAACAGTGAAATAGATTTTTAGGTATTTGCATGGAACTAACGATTATGGTTTGTCCTACTAAGGAAGACCAGGATTGGATAGAGTGTTGGATATTTGCGGCTTTGTTGATGCAGACTAGGTTGGAGATCTGGATCAGAGAAGATCTACAAGTGGGTATGTGTTTAACCTATTTGGATGTGCAGTCAGTTGCATGAGTAAGAAACAATATATAGTGGCACTATTAACTACAGAGGCAGAATACATGGTAGCAGTTATCACCTAGATTGACCTCAAGCTGAAGGGAGGCAATGCCAGGGTAACCATAAACCAAGCTTAGCCAAGTAGCTAGCCCTACTAGGCTGGGAGAGGGTTCTATCGATAAGGATCTCAGTCAAGATGACTGGATCAGGTAATGGATTTTAGGCTGTGTATAGTAGCTCAAAGGTTTTGATTGAATTTTGTTGGTATTTTTTCGGATCAGGAGGAGCTGGGCAGTTTAGGTCTGGGAAATTAGGTCAGAAATGTAGGGTGTTCTATTGGGCAAGGTAGGCATAGGCTTTAGCACTTTAGGCTTTGATGATGTGAGGAATTTAAGACTGATGAGGAGCTAAGAAGGGCATGTGACAATCATGGATCCTTATTAAACATTAGAAAACATGAAATGTTGAATGATTTCCCAAAGCAAAGCACTGATACAATGGATTCTACCTATCAAACTTGAAAACATTCAACTAGAAGCAATGGAATGAATGATGGCATACATAAAACATGTTAACAAATGATCACAAAAGAATAAACTGTACTAAAACTCCATACCACAGGGATCCCACCAGCCAGAAGCTTCAGCATTAGTAGACTTTGGGAAGTATGCCCACATCATTAAGCATCCTTAGGCTCCAGACTTTCTTACAATCACACCAACCAAAATAGATGCAAATCTTATTAATATCCTTGCCAAACTGCTTACTATGATGTACAATCAAGCTCTGAGCCTCCAACTGAGTCCAACCTCTCACAAAGAGAAAGAAGAAGAAGATATAGAAAAGCATTCAACCTCCTCTCATATTTAGGGGTTGAATCCCTAAGATGAGGAGCTGATCTAACTGATACTAAACAAGGAACATGAATCTAGGCATCATCAACAACTTGCCTCTAAAAGTGAAAAATTGATTCATTTGACTTCAAACTAACTCCTAAAGCAATGAATCTACCCACAAATTTTTAACCATCATGTTTACCAACCATGACATGATTTAAAATAGTAAATCATCCACCATGAGAGAGAGAATCCATGATCATAGTAAAAAACTAGAAAAATAAGCATCCTAAGCAAAATTTGCTCTACGTATAGTGCCACTGGGCTCAACGCGTAGTGCCACTTTAAAGTCCCTTTTTAAGGCCTTCCTGACATCCAAATTGAGCCACGATAGCTCATTCGAAAGGTCTTCAAGACTACTTTCCAGAACACTTAAATTTTTTACATTTGGAACTAATTTGACCCCTCAAAACGTGATTCTCCCACAACTGCTTCTGTGTGTCCAAAAAGTGGCAGAATGTCATTTTTAGGATTTTTTTTTTGACCTTTTGGTGGCCCAGTTCTGCTTCAAAAACTTTGAAAATTGATAGGGTGCATGTCCTCACTACCCTGAATCCAAAAATTCAAGCCATTTGTCCATTGGTTGCCCCTAGGAAAAGCGCAACGCCGGTGGCGTTGCACGTCTTGGCCATTTTTCTGTGTGTCAAATTTCCAAAAATTGCAAATGTTAAAATTTGCTCAAAATCTCCCCAAAATTTGTGTGAAGCCTCACCATCATGTGCTTTTCTGAGCCAAGGAGGCTTCATCCAACATTCTAAGTCTATCCTCCTCTTTCTTGCCTTTCAAGGCTCGCCTTAGCTTAGCTTTCATTCTCTTGACCCTCAAATTGCAAATCTTGTTTCGGGTCCTATAATCATAGGTCATGTGTCTGATCATCTGATTATCTCTGTTGGCCTTCCGTAGTAGCTTCTCAAGGTGCAAGTTAACTCTCTCAAGCCAAGTCTCCCTATAATTTTCAATTTCGTACTCAATAGGCGTCAAAGTAACTTATGCCTCTTTGCCACTTTGTCGTTTCATCTTGAGCATTTCTAGTTCCGTGAGGACTTGTTTGTCACTCAATTGCTTGTTTTCCTACTCCAAATATGCGATGACATATTTGGCCCTCTCCAAATTGTCTACCAAAGCTTGCACTTGAGCTTCCCTTTCTTGTATGATGAAGTCTTTGATGGTTTCTTGATCCCGAGTCTCTAAATCAATGGTCTGAGTATCATGCTGCTCAAACTCATCATGCGCTGCTAGATCAAAGTCTCTTTCCTCTTCATCATCAAGGTCTTCCTCCTGCACCTTTTCCTTCCCTTTATGCAGCTGCTGTACCTCTACTTGTTGTGTCGAGGAAGAAGGTAAGGCCCCTTCCACATTACGTGGAGCAAACACTTGCCTAGCTGCTGCAAATAATCTCCTTGTGCCCCTCTGATAGTTCAAGTAAACTGGCACCTCAGTAGTTCTTGTCTCCTTGGCCTCCTCACCCATTTTCACTTGACTAGAAGGTCCCCTACTTCTTAAGACACTGGTGGAGGAATTTGAGGACCCCTAAATATTTCATGAGCAATAAATGTCTCCCAAGGGATGTTGAGAAGACTGAGATGATGAAGAACAAGGATTTTGATCAGGGAGTAGTGATAGAGGTTGCTCATCTGGCAGGGGTATGGCTTCTTCTGGAAAAAATGAGCCATCTTCTCAATATTCTTGAACAAAAAGTATGGGAGGTTTAACATCTTCACCCTGGTAAAATGCATGAGGAGCCTAATGTGATAAGTGTACAACCTAGAGAATCTGCCCTCACAAGTGAAATATTTGATGATGATTCATAATATGGGGTTTAATATAAGGCTCATAATAGTGTTCATCAATATCTCGAGCCTTATACCACTTCTCACCAACATTAGGAATCATGGTGGCATCTGAAATGATGGATGGTGAAACTGTGAAAGTTACCCTAGCAAGAGTTACTTTCTTGTTTTAAAGATGAGCTACAAAGAGTCTGGTGAGCTCTGGGTGATATTGGACTCTCTCTACTTGTTCACAAAACTCATAGCAGCCAAGATATCTAAAACATGACGCGTCCAACTGAGAAGCCTGCAATTCCCTAAGGTTTGATGGCTCTTCCCTTATAATCCTGCCTACCTTATGAGGTTTTCTCTGCTGCCTAGCTCTATCTACTGAGATGTCATCAGCTGTGTTTTCCTCCTCATAATCATGGTCTTCTCTATCCCTGTTTGCAAGGTTTTTTGGTGGCACACTCCTAGAAAGGGATAAAGGGAATGAGTGGGAGTCTTTTAGGAGTGAAGGGATGTACTAGGGTAGATTGGACAATGAAGGGTAAGATGTGAATTATGAGAGTGAGGAGGGGGGTTTAGGATGAGAGGATATAATGAGGGGATATAGGTGAGGGGATAGGTAGTGATGTAGAGAGGGTTTTGAGTTCTAATGATAAGTGATGGGAAGAAAAAAAGGGGCTTAGGTGTTTTTTTAGAATGAATAGAGTAAAACTAGGGTTTGATTTTAATCATGAAGAATGGCGCTTATGACTTTCATATGCAAACAAAAAATGAAGGAGAGGAGGGTAACTTACTTGAAAAGAGGGAAAAAGAGAGCAGTTTGAAGATTTTTTTTAAGGTTTTGAGGGTTTGGAGCCTTTCTCTTCAACGCGCAGCACCTTTGCCCAAACGCATAGCACCGGTCCAAATGCATAGCACCCATGTAAAATTGTACTAGAGAACTCTTCCAGACGTGCAACACCAGGCTCTACGCACAACACCAAGTCTCCAATGCGCAGTGCTGACTTGTTTCGCCTAGAAGCGCAGCGCCACTCAGCCACCGTGCAACTTATTTCGCCCAAACTCACTCAAATTCGCCTCTTCTTCTTACTTTTGGACTCCTTGATTGCTAAATGAACATAATGATTTTTGAAAATGAAATATGAGAGCTTAAATAGGAGTACATTTTGATTTTTCACTTTGAAAATCCCACTTTCTAATGTTTCTTGTCTTTCTTCAAAACCCAATTTTTAATGCCTTTTCTTGTTGTGTCTTTGCAGGTGGATAAATGCTCAATCTGACTCATTTTATTTTGCAAAGTTTCTTTTTCATGCAACAAGGAGAGGTGCTTAGGTGTAGCTAATATCCATTATTACATATAGAAACTTAAAATTACATAAAAAATACAAATAAATTCAAAACTCTGTTTTCACCTCAAAACCATGTTTTTGAGGTGAAAATTACATTAGGTTAAAAATATAATATTTTCAGTAGGCTATGAATTTTCAAGCCATCATGCTTGATTTATTGATCATCCTCATATCCTTGCTGAACTTTATTTACACTTTGAAATCAGTTTCTTGACCTTGGTGATGAAACCCTAGACCTAATGAAATCTTGTCCTACGACCTAATGAAATGGACTGCAGATTAATTATGCAACCCTGACTGAAGATAATCTGAATAAGGATCAACAAGTATAGTCTATGATGGAAAGATTTATAAAGAGAAAACAGCCTTTAGTGGATTAGTATATCATGACCTAATGGAATGATGCAAAAATTTTCAGTATGGGACTCCAAAATATAAAGAGTGAATTTTGATCCCTGATGGAAGTATGCAGATACTGACACTAACAACAGCCACTCATGCAAGCAAGGAAGCAGTTTGGTTGCAGATATTGTGTTCAAGTATGGGGTTAGTACAGGGAGCTATAAGGATAGACTGTGACAGCCAAATTGCAATTTTCTTGGGAAAGAAACTTGCTTACCATTCAAAGACAAAGCACATTGATGTTCAATATCACTTTCTGAGGGATATGATAGAAGACAAAAAGGTGTTGCTGGTAAAGGTGGACACTTTGAAGAATATTGTAGATGCATTGACAAAATCTGTGAGCTCTAAGAAGTTCTCTTGGTGCAGAGAAACAATGGGCGTTGTAGGGCTGGATAAATGACTAAAGCTCTCCTGTGGCCCCCTTGTGGAAAGAAAAAAACAAGTGGGAGAATGTTGGGTTGTGTTATATTCTTTCCACGACTAGCTAACGTAGTGAAACAGGGGGCGGGTATCCCCCCTCTACGCAGTCTGGGGCAGTGCCTCGGGAAATTTTTTTTGGACCCTATATTATGTTGGGAGGACCTACCTATGGTTTTGTGCATGATTTCACACATGTTTTTGGACGCGATGGTTTTCGGTCCATGGTTTTGGATGTGATTGTTTTCGATCCATGGTATTGGATGCTTCAACATGTATAAATATGTATTGTAACATTGAAAGGAACATAATGAAAAGTCAAGCTGGTAGTCCTGGTTTTGGGATCCAGGGGAAAATCTCTATGTATATGTATTTTATGTGTTATGCTCTCGCATTGCTTATTTTCTGTGTGTTTAGAATTCGTATGCAGATAATTTCCATACAGGGTTAAAAACTACATGGGAAGCTAAATCACGTTCCACTTCGATAGCCGTTTTGCAAGCATCCACCCATGTGGGTGGGTGGTTCATCTGGACATGGGCTTGGATGGCTTATTTGAGACCACTTATAAAACATTCCAAGTAGAATTCATCTCCCAGACCTTCTGTGCGGATGGCCAATGTATCAAAGGCTGCAATGTAGTCTTTTACTGTGCCTGTCTATCAAAGCTTAGTAAGACGACCCAAAAAATTAGATTCGTGGTCAAAGCGGTCACAAATGGATTTTGAGAACACCTGCCAAGTAATTTTCCCGGGATGGAATTTTCGATGCCACTGCCACCATTGCCATCTCTCTTGGTCCAAGTAAAGGCCTCCCACACGTAGTTTAGTTTCATCATCTACGATATCATTCATAGTGAAATATTGGTCCATTTGTGCTACCCTTACTGCCGGATTAGAGCCATCAAATTTGTACATGTCCAACTTGGGTGGTCGAGGTTGGGAATGTTGGTGATTTTCATGGAAGTGAATATGATGGCTAGATTCGCCTTCAAGGTCTTCATTAAACCCATGTACCTCTGATTGCAACCTCGACTTGCCCCTTGTGAATGTGTCCATGAATTGCTGCATCTGGTCCACGAGGCTCTTGAAAGAAGCCAACTATTTTTCAAGGCTCTCGATCTTCTTGTTGGCCATGGCTTAAGCTCTAGTTTCTACCATACACAGATCCTGGTCACTTTTCGTCACTTTGAAAAATTTGGGACCACTCAAAAATTGAAGTTGACAAGTGAATGGTACCACCTCAATCAACTCGTTGTCTTGATTCTTATGGGGTAAGGAATGGAGTTTTACTCCCCGCTTATCAATACTGCAGTGGCCAATTTCCAGAAAACTTAATCTTGCCCAATGTCCTGCGAGAATCGCCCCAGGGTATAGGAACCACAAGCCTCCTTGCACAAATGGTCAGATCTGCCTGCGAAACCCTCAA
>APFE031618326.1:1481-14720 GCA_000404065.3 Pinus taeda | reverse complement strand
CCTAAAGGAACAAGGTCAGCTGATTACATCATCTCCCAGAAGTTCTCCACTAAAAACTGCTCAGAAATGGTCAAAACTGGACCATACTTAATACACAGTGCAGAGGGTACGATGCATATCACCTTCCCAATGTAAAGGGTGCAATACATACTGAATGGCCCCTCTGTACAGTGCGATGGTCGGGAATGGATAAATGGCAGGGACAATTTGCGAGGTGGAAGATCATGGAATCTTCCAGAAGCTTCCCCTCTGACACTTGCCTCTCTGTTTTTTACCAGGGATGAGTAAGAGATCATTAGTCTCCAAGTGGAATCAAGAACTATCAGAGAGAGGACACTAATCAAGTCCCCAGAAGATGACTCACCCCCCTACAATCATCTATATATGGATCCCTCATCACAGAGATCCAGAGGCTGGAATCTTTTATCTTGTAGAGAAGTGATGTTGGTTTTCTGGTGTAACTTCATAGTGTTGGGTGATCTAAGCTTTACTTGAGGTGAAGAAGGGCTTTCTTACTGGAGGATGATGTTGGGTCAGAAAATATGGTTGTAATCCTCTTGCTATTCTTGATCTTAATAAAGCTATTCAATTTTCCCTCTATATTCTTGTATGTTTGATTATATATGCATTTGTATGGTTAACACATATCTGGTCCTGTGTTATTTATGAATATAGATCTTTGTTCTTCGATAGTTGTATGTTGTTTTGATTCCACAGGTGCTCTTTGAAGCTGGGCAGATGAAGAAGAAGCGGCAAAGATCTATCAGGAAGGAGAGGAATCAAGTAAGGAACCAAGCGCAAGACTAAGGTTGGTGTCCTTTGTTCCACTCTTATATATTTTCATAAAGGAAAGCGAAAGTAGACTTTACTTGTTTGTTTCTAAGATAGCTACTAGTCTTAGTGGGAATAGCAGCTCCGAGTGGACACTATTCTTGGTAACAGATCTCCTCATTTGAGCTGTGTTGTAGGTTCATTTGAACCTCCTCTGGAAGCCGCAACTTTGGGTGGTGGAATCAAGCCGATCCGACGGTCGGTTTATGAGATATCGTCTGCCCTAGTTTGATGATGAAGCCGCTAATGTTGATGCTGCTGATTTAGGGTTTGCTACTGTTGATATGAATCAGATTTATTGTACTATTTCTCTCTGCTGAATTATTGAAGATAAAAGAAGATTTGATCAAAGGGTTTCCCCACACATTGTGGGGTTTGTCCCTAGCTAGCCGCCACATCTTGTGACTCTTGTCTTGGCTTGTTTTCTGTCGATCGTTTAATGTTCTATCTGCACTTTACTTTATGTACATGTGATTGCTAATTTGTGGAATATAATAAGAAAAACAAGCAAACTGTTATATGCATAGAACATACCATAACTTAACATTGATTCCCATTTCTTTAGCAACGTTCAAGCCTAAGATCAAAGCCTCGTACTCTGCTATATTATTTGTGGCTTGAAAAGTTAGCTTGAAAGATAAATGTATGCATTCTTGTGTGGGAGATATCAAAACTACACCAACTCCTGTAGTTTCCCTAGAGCAAGCTCCATCAAAGAACATGTCCCAAATTTGTGGACCTTCTTCCTCTATGACCTTACAAAATGGTTTCCTGAGCTGCATGGAGGCCAATTGGGATTCTTCTATTTGGAGAATACAGGCTCCAAAGTTAGTTTCAACAGCATATATGGGATGATTAGTGGGATTCTTCTCATCACTAATAATATAAGCTAACTGAGATTCCCTGTATAATCTCCTACTTTCACCTCCAAAAACTGGAATGGTAGCATAGGACAGATCATTTTGTAACTTTCCACCCAATCTTTTTATCCATCCCCTGGAAAGAAGCATGCCAAACTTTGGGGGTACATCAGCTACCACAATATCCATCATCATGCTCTTCATAGGCAGCTGAGACAGGGTGATGGCTAGGTCTTTGATTAACCCCAAACATTTCACCTTTCTAGAATCAAAAGAAAACAAATCATGATAAGGCCTGGTGATGTCAAGGCCTAACTCATCCATGACAGCCTTTGGCATTATATTATGGTTGGCACCTGTGTCCAGTGGATAGTTGTGAAAGTTTTTGTAATGGATAGTCAAGGAGACATAGAATGACGGGGAATTGTCATCAGAAGGTTTAGTCATTGGAATAAGCACAACTGTAGGTTTGTCATCTTGTAAATTCACATAGTTGTTTGATGCTTGTGTGGAATTCCGCTCAAGGGCTTCAAGGATGGGTCTCTTAAAGGCTTCATTCTTTACCAGTTCCATCAGAGGTATAGATATTTTCAGCTTCTAGATTTCTGATTCAAAACTAAAAGGAGAAGGGAACTTGTCAGGGCCTCTTACCTCTTGAGCTAGAGCTTTGAGAATGATGGGATCAGCTGTTGGTCATTTTCGCTTGTTAGCTTGCTATTCTGCAGGGGAAACCACTCTTTGGACAGGGGTTTCCTTGGCATTATTCATCTTCGACCTCAGATTGTATCTTCATTGATCTTCAGTTTGTAGAACAACCTCACCATCCCACTCTTGGCTGATCTGGCCCCTGAGTAATGACTCTTCATAGGCAGTCGAGTTCAAAAAGGAAGCACTACCTTTGTCTTCCATGCAATGGATCTCATCATCTTCTTCACATTGATCCTCTTCCATGACTACATTCTGGAAAGGGGTCTTCACTCTTTGGTCTTCATTTACATCTTTACTCCTTTGCATGATCTGCAACTACTCATTTGCTCTTCTATATGGATTCAGATTTCTAGGAGCAAAAATATTGGGAATTATTCCTTCCACAAGGTGTTGCTCCACTTTTGATTTGGAGATTTCATAGGCTAGTGACTCTATCATCTTGGTCATCTTATCCATATTGGGGTCTAAAGATGAGGAAGATTCACCCCTCTGTCTCCTTCAGTCATCATGTCCCTTGAGTTTCTCTGCAGCCATGTTGTTGGACTCTACTTCCAAGGCTGCATCCTGCATGTCAGCCAAAGAAGCACATCTTCTCTCCCTCAATAGTAGCCAGAAGTTAGAATCAAAGGCATTGGCATAGGTGAGTTTGGCAGAGGTAGGGGTGGGTTTCACTTTAGCTGGTATCTTCTTGTACATGCGGTTAAACCTTTTATTGAAATCAGAAAGTGACTCCCCATTTTCCCTTTTCAAGTTCCCAAACTCAGTATGATAGTACAGCAAATCTTTCTTATCCCCCCAATGCTTTAGGAAAACATCATCTAAGGCCTCAATATCTGTTATAGATCTAGGGGTCATTTCTCTGAACCATTTTCTGGCCTCTCCATCTAGGCTTTGGACAAATACCCTCATCCACACATCATCTTCACTAATGTCTAGATTATCAGCATATCTATAAAAGGACTCAAGATGTTCTTTAGCTGTAACTCCTTTAGTCCCAGTGAACTTAGGCATGTATTTCTGATATTCTTCAGTAGGCATTACATTCAAAGGATTGGGCAACACCAGAGGCCCATACCTAGCAGATATGATTCTTTCCATTTTGGTGAGTGCTTGTGGGCCTGCCATGGCTATGGTGGGTAAAAGAGTATTGGCAGTCTGAATGGTAGGGAGTTCAGGAGTGACTGACAAGGCTAAAGGAGTATGATGAATAAGAGGGGAGGTTTCCTTTGGGCTTAAAGTAAAAGGCGAACCTAAAGAATAAGGAGCTTTATGAATCTCTAAAAAAAAATCTTCACTGCTGGTGCTAGAGGCTATACTTTCAACATGTATTTGTTTTGTCACAAGCCTTTCTTGCAGAGATGTAGAATATTGTTTAGGTTTACCTGATCCTGGTGCTCCTTTCTGTGATATCTTCCTCTCTTTGATGATCTTTTTAGGGTCAGGTACTGGGTCAGCTGGTGACTTCTGAGGATTTCTTCGAGTGTGCCTCACAAACTGAGCCAGAACTATGATGTGGATTCGTCAAGAGGTTCGGCCTCCAGTAGAGTCTCCAGATAGATTATTACAACCAAAAATGTGTCTAGACTTTGTCTATTATGAAATTTGGATCTGTGTCATCTCCCAGGGAAGTTGAGCTTCAGTCTCCTTTCCCCAGCAATGACGCCAATTATGTTAGCTCTCCAGGAAACTCTCCTAGGTTGTAGCTCAGAGATGCTGGTAACATATAATCTTCAATAGTGTTCTAGGAACTATTGGAATGGATGATAGTCTGGTTCAAGCCAGATAACCACTTCAACTCTATTTTCACTCCAAACATGCATGAACACCCTCAGCCTACAAGGCTTTAGACCACTAGTGCTCAATAGTTTGCAAATTAAGTGAATGTATGGAGAATACTAACCACACTAGCAGATGCATACATAAACATATGATGGCCAGCTGCAGCAAGTAATAGAAACTTGCTAATATAATCTACCAACGCATAAATAAGATGACAGTTATCTAGTGTTAGCAAACAAAGAAACATGGATGACTTATTCAGTAACAGATCTAATTCACCAATGTAGAGATAAGATGACAGTTATCTAGCATGAGACATAGAAGAAATCATGAATAAAATCATCCAGATGTAAGTTTAGAACAAAGGGGAGAATGGACATTGAGCATGTAACAGCAAAGAAGCTTGTATTATTGAAAATGAAGATGAGACGCTACAAGGAACAGAATATCTACAATCTACAGAAGTTGAACCCTGATTACATCTTGCTTTTGGCTATTTATAGTTTATTTTTACAATGATCCTTAGCCGTTTAGGGCTAGAGATGTCTCAATCGACCACCTACTGTCATTAACTATCTGATTGCGTTCCAGGATGCAATTTCCTTTCCATCACGAAAACATTAATCAATTATGGTACTGTGCTACCCTATTAGGTGGTTGGATGGATTATGGCAGTGGAGCTCCGTGACTGTTTAATTATGTTTGTTGAGTCGTGTTGTGTCCTTCTTCCTTCAACCATTCTTTCCCTTAATTCGGTTCAGTAGTCAGACTGTCCCCTGGCTATCAGAGCTGGCCGTCTTCTCCTTCGAGTAACAGATAGAGAGTGGAGTATGGAGTGCATGGGTGGATGGACGTGTCAAATTGGATGGACAGAGAGGTGACAAAGCGGTGGAGGACGATTGCGGGTGATCATGAACGAGGGCCGTCGGATCGAGGGGAAATGCATAGTGGAGATCATGTGCAGGGGATTTGAGGTCGTGGTGGGAGCGGGACATGTCCGAACTGTTAGATCTCAGGTGGATAGATCGGACGGTTATCGAGTGGAAGAGGCGCACGGGTGATAACACCCGGGGGTGGTTTGGCTCGGGCGGTTATGGTTTTTATCGGAAGGGCATCGGGCGGTAAGTGGTAAATGTCAAAACTTGCCCAATTTCATTCAATGGATGACACGTAGTGGCGGAGGAGAGAGAGAAACTGCCCTCATCGAGTGGGCACTTTTTGTGCTAGTTGTCCATGTGATATGAGTGAGAGCCGTTAGATCTGGCGGGGGTGATCTAACGACGGGGAAAGATCAAGCTCGTTTCAATGATCGAGTAAAATGCGGGCCATCAGATTGGCGGGTAAAGATCAACGGTGGAGGATGCGGAGGTACAGGGTGTCCTCGAGAAATGTGTGGATGGTGCGCATGGCAGAAAGGTGAAGTTTTGCAAGGTTTTGGATTAATTTGCTTAAGGCTAAGGAGAAAGAGGGTTTTGTCGGGATGTGAGGGTTAGGTTAGGAATCGAGCAGAGTGAAATGTGGGCGGAGTAAGTGAGAAAGTGGGGTAATGGTCTGTGTGGAACCCTCTTTAAGGACAGCAAAGCAGGCCGGGTCTTTCATTCAACCTTCAAAAATGGTAGTGCTGCATCTTAGGGCTAACAATACTTGTGCCTGCGATTGTTGTTTCATCACCTGAGTCTGACCCCAAATCTTTTTGTATAGCAGCAATAGCCTTCTTCTTCTTGCCATCGAACTTCTTGGGTTTCAGCTCCGGATGCAAAGACCAACAATGTTCATCATCATGTCCATCCTTCTTGCAGTGAGTGCATGAAGATTTGGCCTTTTGTACAACATTTGCCTTCCTTTCTTTCCATTTCTACTTTCTCTTTTACTTGTTCTTTCTTGTAGTGGGTTTTGATGATCCCCCAATCTCTGGGTTCACATTCTTGCCTCTAGCCTCGAGATGGGTAGCATAAACAAATACCTCATCTATGCTAGAAGGTTAAACATGAGAATGGTGTGTCTCAAATAGCTATGTAGACCACCTATATATTTCAGCAAAGTTTCAGGTGAGTCTAAAGAAATGCCTAGAATCAAAGCTCTTTTTCTAAATTCTTTGGTGTAGCTTTGTACACTTTTCCCTTTTAATTGGCGAAGAGTTTACCAACTCATCATAGCTTGCTGCATATAAGCTAGTGGATAGAATTGTTTTTTAATTGCAGAAACAAATTCACTCCAGACAGAAAGAATTTTACCATGCTTCTTCAAGTCAGCTTGTGTCATGCCTTCCCACAATACCAAGGCATTTCCTCCAAGGCGTAGGTTGACCAACTGAATTTTACTCCTGTTTGAATCAATATTCTGCACCCTGCAATACACATCAATCTATCTGATCCAGTTATCTAGCTTCTCCGCATTTAATTCTCCATCATATATTTGCAAATCAAATTTAACATCTAATTTAATCAAAGATGTTTTCTTCTTTTTGTTTTCAGGGCTATCAGGAGATGTGGATAGAGGAGCCTCTTTTCCTTTCCCTTTGCCTTTAGAATGGCCATCTATAAGAGATTCTTTTGTTCGTTTGTCTTGTTTGGAAGTTGCATAATCTGCACTTCGACCTTTCTTAAATTCGCTATACATTTCTTCTACCATGGCTCTCATGGTCATGAAACTGTCCATGAATTGAGAGTCTGATTCCAAGGGATTTTCTTCTGCCATTTTCCTCCTAGGATAGACTCTACCAATTTCTGGGTTAGTTTCAACCAGTTCTCCTTCTCCTAATTTGAGCTTTGACCTAGTTATCATTCACCAATCCAGCACAAGCTTGTCTAACCTTACTAAGCCTAAAGCTCTGATACCAGTTGATCTAATAATGAGATCTAAGACAATTAATAAGGTATTACAAACTCATGTACATGGATTTGTCTATGTTATTTTATGCAATGGATCAATAAGATTGCGAAATACACAGACAATGAAGAAGTAAACAAAACATAATAGACAACATATAACACATCAAATTTAATGAGGAGTTCACCCAATACTCCTGGGCTACATCTCCTAGTCCAGCCTTCAGTGGTGGCCTCTCTATTATGTCTTCAAGTAGAGTTTTTACAATAATATGAGCTCAGTTTGAGACTCAATACACAACAAGTATAATAGTAAGAGTTTGCTTGAACCTCTCAAGCTTTCTTTGAGTACACAGACTCTCTGAATCACTCTTTAGCTCTGTCTCGACACTACATTCAATACTGCCTATCTGTTTGCTCTCTGTCTGTGGCTTTAAAGCCAATCTGGGCTACCTGTTCGTTTCAGCTCCTCGTCTTTCAGTCTCCCAGGCCTCTATCCGCTCGAATCCCTCTTCCAATGTTACAGAATTATGGCATAACGCCTGAAGGGGAGGTGGACACCGATTCCTCAATGTAAGAGTGCCTCGGTCCCTTGAAATCCTTCGGATTCCCAAACGCAGTTGTTTTTTGTTTTACACAGGCAAATGCATTCACGACTATTCATTTTGGATTTCAAAAGTCCTTAAATCCACCCTATTCTACTATTGGGTCTACCTGTAATTCGCCATCGCATGTCGCAATGGCCCTGCCCCAAAGCTCCCCTTTGTACTTTTGAAATATGTGAAAATCGCGAAAATTCATTAGGAATGGCTTTTCACCAGACTTGAAACAATATAAAATATCCTTAAGGAATCCTTTCAAGTTCGGCTTATCGCATCGACCTTCATACTTCGCATTTCTTTTAATAATGAAAATCGCGAAAATACATTGAAAATGGCTTTGCTGTGGATCTCAAATTTTATGGAATAATATTGATAAAACAGTTGGGTCCGGTAAATCAAATCACACATATACATGTGTATTTGTCCCGCTCCATGGTTTTTCCCCGACGTGATATTGTGATGCGATTGATCACAATTGCATATCGCGATAACATGGGTTGTTGTAAGCTCTCCTGTAATCCCCGATAGCAATCCTGTGATGTAATATGGGCCGTCGATCTACGCACTTGATCGACGGTCCAAAATAACTCTACCAATTACCGTTGCCATACATATATGTTAAGCGCTAATATCCTGCTGTCTGCCTATGCCGATTGCGATTGCCGATCAGATCTAGACCGTTGATCGGCCAGATGTGACGGTTGTTATGCATTCATTTGTTCCGCCTTTGATACTCTGTTTTTTTCACTGATTTTACATGTTCTTGCCTCCCGATAGAGTTTTTCCTCATTCTGAAGGGTTTTCTCCTGCAGTTTTCTTTGGTCTTTAGCATGATTTTTCGAGTTTTCCAAGACTTAGAGAGTGTTCTTGGATCCATTTGGATCATTACCCTTGCTCACTGCAGCTTGGGTCTTCCTGCTCACGTCTCCGAAGTCGTTCATTGGTTTATCATCCTTGATGACTCCAATTGTGCACATGTCCTTTTCTACAACGATTTCCTCTTTGCAGTTTTCTAATAGTGTTGGTTTCGCAGCTCGCTTGATGAACTGCGTAATGTTGGTTGGCAGTGCGGATGTGTAGTAGTCGATAGTTATGGAGTGTTCGGCATGGAATCCCCCCCAAGGCATGTTTTGGGGCTTAAAGCCCAAGTTTTCACCAAATGTTGTTGTAAAGCTCCGCGAATTGCGGGTGCGGAGCGCGAAAGGATGATAGAGTCATAGGGTTGTCCATCCTAGTTTTGTAATGAAATGTCGGCTAGATAGACCTACCCATGGTCCGCGGACCATGGGATTGTATAAATAGAGCAAGGCTCTAAGTTGTAAGAAAAGGAGGGCGAAGGATGAAGAATTAAGTCGTATCCATAGAGTAAAGTCTAGTTTCGGGTCATAGAGTAGGAGAAGGCTTTGAAACTAAGTGTGTAGAGGCCTAGAAGTCCGCAGTTGAGTGCGCACACCCCTGCAGCTAAGTGCACAGGGCAGAGTCAAGTTTGTAACCAAGGAAGGAACTAATAAAGAGAAGTTTTATCATAATTCTGTGTATCTGTTCTTGGGTTAATGCATGTTTGATATAATTTGCAAATATACTATTTATTTACTGTGCGCACTTGTATGAATGGTTTATGTTGTTAAGTATAAAATAAAGCATGCAAGTAGGCTAAAATAATCAACTAACATTGGAATAACAGCAAGGACTTGGATAATAACGTAGAAGCATAGCGTTCAACCCCCAAATAGGGTTGCGCGAAGGTAGCATAATAGGTTGTGTGGTATGAGAAAGTGCGCGAAGTGACTTGCACACAGGGTCGAACTGAGAACCACTTGAACTCATCCGACATCTCCAGGGTGCAGAAACCTAGTTCTAGCACCCTCTCATACTACTTCAGGTGAGACCTCAGTCCGTGCTCCACGGATTATTGCCGAAAGGGACATTAGTACCAAGATTTGTTTGGCTAACTAACTCTGAACCTGGGTTAGGCCCCAACAAGCCAACAAAGATCCTACTTATGTGGAGATTGCAGGGGATCATAGTAGATATCGAGGGTGCGAGCGTGCTTGCATATTTTGAAGTGATAGGGATTGTTGATGATAAAACTTCCTATCTCACACTAATGGGAATAGATTGGGCCACTAACATGAATGGAGTGATAAATCTAAAGAAGCGTAAGATGATTTTCGAGAAAAAGTCACTACGCGTAGTGGTACTGTTAGACCTTGTAGAAGGATCGCGCTACACGGAGCTAGTGCACGACTGTGACATTGATGATGATCTAAACTATATATACAAGATAACTGCGTGGGAGTAGGACTGGGTGAATCCAACAGCGGATGGCAGAATCTTGTGGGAGCACGAAATCTCCCGCACCTCAAATTCAGACGAAGAAATAGAATTATGGCATAACCGGTTACACGAGGTAACCATGCTCAACTGTAACATGATGGCAAGGTTGTTGAGTTGCGTGACCATAGAAGTTAGAGATTTACCTAAATATAATGGGTTGAGCGAGGTGGATGATTTCTTGAATAAATTCGAAAGTGAAGTACCAACACAGCAGCGTTTAGACGCTTTGTAATGGGCACTGTGCTCTACACCCGCAAGATGATGGGGTATGCATCAAAGAAGTTTTGAGGACTAGTGTGAATGCAGAAGGATGATACTCATGCAATTTGGAAATCCTCAGATGCGGATGAAAGCTGGGTATGACAGATGAAACAACTTGCGTGCCCACATCTACAGATGGGTACAAGTGTATGGTGCGCAACCTGCACGAACGCACACCGTCCTCAGGATAGGAAACATGACCAACAAGCAGGAGCGGGCAAGACGATGGTGC
Source organism: Pinus taeda (assembly GCA_000404065.3). NCBI lineage: Eukaryota > Viridiplantae > Streptophyta > Pinopsida > Pinales > Pinaceae > Pinus > Pinus taeda. The sequence continues at coordinate 4,282 of APFE031618326.1, read as the reverse complement.
GAACGACAACCAAGAAGTTTGATAAGACCAAGCGTGCCAAATATTATTTGCGTGGAAGACATTGACAAAGTATGCAATACACAGTGAAGTGATTGGGACCTGTGCATACCTACACTACTATGGGCTTATAAGACAACATGCAAGAAACTGACAGGACAGACATCTTTCCGGTTGGTTTATGGCATGGAAGTTGTCATGCCGATGGAATATATTGTACCGAGTCTGCGCATAGCAACGCTCACAGGTATGAGGGACCGCGAAGCTCTGGATGCAATTAGAAGAACTTGAGGAGGAACGTTCTTGGCTGGTTTTCATCAGTAGGTACAAAAGCAGCGTGAAAAGTCCTGGCATGATCTCCATATTAAGTTGCACACCTTCAAGGTAAATGACTTAGTGTTGTTGTATGACAGTAAGTTTGAAAATTTCCTGGGAAAGTTCAGAATGCATTGGCTGGGACCATACGTGGTTAAGGAGGTCACAGATGAAGGCGTAGTCCAGCTCGTCAAACTAAATGGAGAACCCTTCCTAGGAAAAGTGAATGGTAGCCACTTGAAGCCCTACACGGGTAGGCCAACTATCTGACTAGCTAGCAGAAGCACAATCTTCCTGCTCCAAGGATCCAGACAAAGGCATGGGACTATAAACATATGCAGTATATACCGGTACATATGTATGGAAGTAGTTCAGACACAGAGGTCTCGGAAGAGTGTATGCAGCAGGTCCAGCAAACAGCAGCTCAGTGCATTGCTGACCTTTGCGCAGTTCAATAACAGTTGGAGGGACTCCACGCAAAGATCGTCGTGCCGACAGAGTGACTTGAAGGTGAGTCATGATGTTTGTGTTGGGGGCCTGTTGGGCATGGAATCCTTCCCAAGGCATGTTTTGGGGCTTAAAGCCCAAGTTTTGACCATATCTTGTTGTAAAGCTCCGCAAATTACGGGCGCGGAGCGCAAAAGGATGATAGAGTCATAGGGTTGTCCACCCTAGTTTTGTAATGAAATGTCGACTAGATAGACCTACCCATGGGTTGCAAACCATGGGATTGTATAAATAGAGCGAGGATTTAAGTTGTAAGAAAAGGAGGGCGAAGGATGAAGAATTAAGTCGTATCCGTAGAGTAAAGTCTAGTTTCGGGTCGTAGAGTAAGAGAAGGCTATGTAACTGAGTGCGCGGAGGCCTAGTAGTACGCAGCTGAGTCCGTAGACCCCTGCAGCTAAGTGCATAGGGCTGAGTCGAGTTTGTAACCAAGGAAGGGACTAATAAAGAGAAGTTTTATCATAATTCTGTGTATTTGTTCTTGGGTTAATGCATGTTTGATATAATTTGCAAATATATTGTTTATTTACTGCGTGCACCTGTATGAATGGTTTATGTTGTTAAGTATAATGTAAAGCACGCAAGTAGGCTAAAATAATCAACTAACATTGCAATACCAGGAAGGACTTGGGTAATAACGTAGAAGCGCAACATTCGGCCCCCGAATAGGACTGCTTAAGGCAGCATATCAGATTGCGGGGTATGGGAAAGTGCACGAAGCGACTTGTGCGCAGGGTCGAACCGCAAACCACTTGAACTCATCAGACATCTCCAGGGTGCAGAAACCTGGTTCTAGCACCCTCCCATACTACTTTGGGTGAGATCTCAGTTCGCGCTCCACGGACTATTACTAAAAGGGCTAATAGTACCGGGATTTGTTTGGCTAACTAACTCTGAACCTGGGTCAGGCCCCAACAAGCCAACATGGAGTCATGAGGTTTTGTGTCCACTTTAAACTTATTCAATATGTGAAAAAACCTTTGATTAAAATATTTTACCTTTTCTTTTGACTCCATTTTCAGACTGCCCAGCTCTTTGAACAACATAGTCGAGGTCTTGTCATGAACAATTTTTTTCTAAAAATATTCATTTGCACATACCCCAGTTATGGATGGAGTTGGCAGGAAGGTTGTGATACCATACTATTGCATGGCCATCCAAGGTACACGAGAATAGGTTGCATGCAATGTTTTCATACCGAAACTTGAGTGTCTGCAGTTGTAGGTAGAAGTTGTCCAAGTGGTCTTGTGCCTTCACTGTGCTGTCAGGGTCATACTTTGTGAGCATTCTCTCTGAACTCTTTAGCATCCTATGCAAAGCACCTGCGAGAGATAATGGTCCCTGAGTCATCCATTCCAAGTTTTGGTCAGGCATGTCTTATTCTTCTTTGTCCTCTTCCTCTTCTTCAGAATTTGATGATTCCGACTCTAAGTCTATTGGTTCGCCTCCACCTCTGCCTCCTCCACTGCCTTACCCTCTACCTCATGTACCAAAATTTGAGCCCAAGATCACAAGGCCGTCACGTTCTCCCTATTGGAAGATAGGAGGTTCCTCTCCGTTCTCAACAACTTATTCTAGAACTTCGAGTGTGGCAAGAACTGCTTCTTCGAATGATGATAAAACAACTCCTGTGGAAGTGGATTTTGGCTTCCTTGATGCATATGGAATATGTTGTATTCTTGGGATCAGATGGACTGTTTTCATGAATGGACAGGTGATGGGACAGATGGAGTGGAGGTGCCAATATGAAATTTCGTGTTCACGTTTGGGAGGTGAGGAGTAACGAACTTCAGAGTCACACATAGGTGAGAGGGAGTGAGAGTTACTCCCTTGACCAGATGATTGATGAGTGGGGGTTGTTAACACCCAGGTTGTTCTCTTTGACTCCTAAGAGAATACGGCCGGGGTAACTACTAACCAATCTTTGGGCTACAGCTTCTAGCCTAGCTGCAGTCAGAGAGGGCTCTCTCTATAAGGTTTTGTCA
>APFE031618305.1:29041-46918 GCA_000404065.3 Pinus taeda | reverse complement strand
GTACTCAGACCTTTTCTTGATGATTTTGTTATTGTGTATCTGGATGACATTCTGATTTTTAGTAAAACATGGGAAGAGCACTTAAGGTATGTTAAATAGATCCCTCTAAAGTGGTAGTCATTGTGGCCTAAACCCAAGTCTGCTACAGAAGTAAGAAGCTTCTTAGGAGCAGCGCAATATTGGAGGAAGTTCATTTCTAATTTTTCCTCAATTGTAGCTCCCTTACATGCTTTGACAACATCGAAAAAGATGTTTCATTGGGGAGGCAAACATCAAAAAGCCTTCAACACCTTGAAAGAAAAGATTAGTAGAGCACCTATATTAGCACTGCCAGATCTACAAAGACCGTTTTAAATCCAAACAGATGTCAGTGACTATGCCATGGGAGCAGTGTTAACAGAACACGGTAAACCCATATGTTATCATTCTGAGACTTTTAATTTTGTAGTCGTTAACTATCCTACCTATGATAGAGAATTGTATGCATTATTTTAGAGTATGAAAAAGTGGAAACATTACTTAATGGGAAAAGATACAGTAATACATACTGATCACCAACCACTTCAATATCTACACTCCCAAACTAAGTTGCAACAATCAAGGCATTATAGATGGATGGGATTTCTACAACAGTTTCACCTAGTCATTAGATATAAGAAGGGCATACACAACAAAGTTGCAAACATGTTCTCTAGACCCATTATAAATGCATCTACCATACTTAAGCATAATTTTGTGCTACATGAAAGCTACATAGAAAAATATGCTCAAGATATAGACTTTAAATATGTACATGCGACGTTGAGTCAAGGTAAAAAGGTAGAAGAATTGGACTATCATGTGAAGGACCAACTCTTATAGCATTGTGTGAAACTCTGCATTCCACAAATAGAGAGAATAAAGATAATTAGAGAGGCACACACTTCTCTGATATCAGGTCACTTCGGGGTAAGTAAAATAGTTGCATAGCTGCAACGATTTTGTTATTGGCCGAAAATGAATGAGACAGTTTCTAGGTATGTAAGAGGGTGTACAATGTGTGCTAAAAGTAAGCCCATCAATAGAAAAGTAGGCTTTTACACTCCTTTACTAGTTCCTTCTCACCCTTGGGAAAGTGTTTCCACGGATTTTGTTGGAGGACTGCCTAAGTCTAGGAAGGGTCATGATTATTTATATGTTGTTGTGGATGGGTTAAGAAAAATGTGCCTTTTGATACCTTGTAATAAATAGATTACAGGTGAACAAATTGAAAAATTATTCTATCGACATGTATGGGCTCATTTTGGATTACCCACTTCTATTGTATCTAATCGAGACACTCGATTTGTGGGGAAGTTTTGGTCAAGTATTTGAGAACTGATGGACACCCAATTGAAGAAAAGCACAACTTTTCCTCCACAAACCAATGGCCAGATAGAAGTAGTTAACATGACAGTGATCCAGTTTCTCAAGGGATATTGCAGTAAAGATCCTAAGCTTGGGGATGAAAATTTTTGTTATGTGCAGCATGCTTACAATAGAGACAAACACTCTTCTACACAAAGATCTCCTTTTGAGACCTGTTTTGGTTTCATACCAAGGTCACCTTTGGATTTTGTCTTTGGTAAAGATACCATGGTTAATGAACACAGTCATGTGGACAAGGCAACTAGGTTCATTGAACAGATATAGGAGATCCACCAGGAAATACATGAATAGCTGGAAAAGAGCCAAGCCAAATATAAGGCTAGGCATGAGAAGTATCAGATGGAGCACAATTTTCAAGTTGGAAGCAAGGTCTGGTTGTATATCAACAAGGATAGGATGCAAGGTGAAGGTAAAAAGCTAAAGCCTATCAGGTATGGACCTCTTAGGATACTTGAGAAGATTGGTGAAAATGCTTTTCACCTTGATCTACCAGCTTACATGCACATCTACTCAGTCGTAAATGCAGATTGCTTGAGATTATTTGAACCTTCAATGATTGAGGATCCTCAAGAGCAAAGTAAATTTCCTTCTATTGATGACCTACTACCTGAATATCTTAATGAATTACAGGAAGCCAATGTCTTGGACAAGAAGGTAAGGATGGTGCGAAGAGGAGATGTTGAGTACCTTAGAATTGGACTCAAAGGTTCAAAGACGAGTAGTGCAAAGTGGATTGAGATTGGACAAGTGAGATAGTAGTATCTTCACTTAGTCGATGCTTGAAAGAAAACAAAATTTTGGTGGTCAAAAATATTTTTCAGTGGGAAGGCCATGATCGAAATTGGATCCATAAATGACTGTCAAAGAACCATGACTGTATCAAGTCAGGACAAATCTCTAAGAATTATGAACAACGATCAAAAACACCACTGAACTAGTGGCAATAGCAGCCAACGTGGAACGACGAGGACCTCGGTCAAAGCTCGCTGAGTTAGGCCCATGGAGACTACGAAGGAGGTCAAAGTAGCCCCTGGGAGCCCCGGATTGGGAAAAGGAGGTGGATTTTGTGTGCAATTAGCATATCACTGGGCAAACAGGGCTGAAATGGGGGAAGCCTGAGCACTCAGATGCATGGCGAACCAAAGAACCGTGGGAAAAAAAGGAAAAAAGCACTAAACGTATGAAGGCGAGACCTGCGCTGTGGAAACCAGTGGTATTGATCGAGCCGCCCTCAAACGGTAAGCAGTTTTGGGTGGAAGCAGAGTGATCCCACTCAACGATCAATGCATGACAAGTGGAGGTGAGAGAAAACTTTTATTGATCACGCGTTATTGATAGAGCAAGTGAACTGCGCGGGATGTGCGTATAACATTGGATCTGGCAGATCCAGATTGGACGGTTGAGATCAAGCCCAATGGAGGAAGAAAAATAAACGAAGGAATATGCCATGATTTGTAAAGATTTGGAATCTATTTGACCACCATCATGGAGGAAAGACTTCACCCACGACTTAAGTGAAGAAACAAACCAACGAAGCAGGTTGGCACCATATAGAAGAGGACAAATGGCCACTCCTTAAGCATTCATGCTGATGCTGAACAAGGAACTCCAGGCGTAGCTACAGAAGGTGAATCGATAAAGGCGGAAGAGGAACTGAATAGACACGAGTTCGAACGACTAGAAACCATGAACAGAGAGAATACACAAGTAAAGTAAGTCGGAACGAACCTGGAGAGGAAGACTAAACATTGAGAGATAGAAACTAGAGAAGAAGGCAGTAAAGCAAAAGTAGAAAGAGATAGAGGGCTGATAGGAAGAAGAAGAGTTTGTGTACTCCAGTGGCTTGGGGAATCCAAGAAACACCCTACCAAGCAAACCTACTTTAGGAGAACTCACATTGATTCCATGTATTGTAATTCTCTGCTTAAGGGCACAATAAAACAAGGCCACCATTGAAAGCTAGATTGGAGACATAGCCCTGGAGAATAGGGTGAACTCCTTATTAAAAATTCTTGTGTCTTTGTATTTTCTTACTATATTTCACTGTTGTATTTCCATTTTTTTGTCTGTGTATTAGCAATCTGATCAATCTGTTGCTTCAATAACACAAAACACACACCAACATATGAGTCTGTAATACCTTTGTTTAATAAATCTTCAACTGATGTCACTCATAGGGTGAATATGAAATTAGTGGATTAGATTGAAATTTGAAAAAGCATGAACTCTCAATTGAAGAGAGAGCATGGAATCCCAGAGGAAGTACAAGTGGTAAAACTCTTGTAGGCATTAAAGGGAAGTGCGGAATACCTATATTACGTCTTATCATTTTTCCAACATCTTCCTTTTCCTTTGTCCATATCGATTTTGATTATTCTTGTGTGTTTGGCTAATGTTTGGTCAGAGTTTGGGCCTCTCTGTGTCGATTCTGTGTTTGAGTCAGTCATGGTTATGTGGGACAGAGGAGGAGGCTGAAAAGAGAAGGGAAGAGGAGGAAAAATGAGTTGTTTACTAATTTTTTGGGCTCAGAGAAATGAATTATCTCTAAAAAATGGTATCAATTAGATTCTATTTAATATCAATGTTTCTATTCATCTATGCTTTGTTGTAAGAACTAATTCCATTTCATAACTTTATATCTTTGATTGGTGCATTGTAAATTATTGGAGTGAATGAAGTGTTCACGTTGCAGGAAAATGAATATGAATGAAATATGGAAGGAAAGAGGTGGTTGACATTTTTTTTGTTCAACGCATTCATTTTAGCTCGTTGAACGTGAAATCCAATCCCAATTCTAGGTATATAGAGATGGCCATGTATCTCTCCTTTTGATTAGTTGAAACATGGTGCTTTAGCCAATTTTATTGAATTTAGGTCTCTCCTTTCTCCTCAAAAATTTGTATTAAATTTAATCTTTTCTTTATTTTTTCAATCATCCTCAATAATGTTTATTACATATAATTTTTCCATCATTCCTTCAATAAGTTATCCCCTGTGAATTCAAGCATCAGTAGATTTTTAATGACTTCTGATAGGTATTTGGGTTTAATCTATTGTGTATTAGTTTATTTTGTGGTTTTCTAGTATAACCACTTCTTTATTAGTTTAACCCATTACTTGTTTTGAACATGACTTGTTGTGTATTGTGTTCTTTGTTTGTTTAATCCATGGGTTTTTCCCTTTTGGGTGTAAAAATATACATTTTCGGAAATGGATTCCTATTTGTTTTCATTATTTAAATATGTGATAGAAACATTTATTATTTTTATATAAAAGACAAATTGATAATCTTCAAGACAAATTGATAATTTTCATTATATCTTATTAAAAATGTACATTTTTCTCTAATATTTATGTGGTATTACATGCAAATTTATTTATAGGAGGGATTTCACCTCCTAGTTTTGCTGAAAGGGTTTTTTCTGAGAGTAAATATTGATGTAGTTATATATTATTCTTTTCTTCTCTCAAATACTGTAAGAGAATTATGCACACAATTATTAACAAAAATATTTTTTATGGAAAGGGTTAAACTCCTTCCCAGATCTCCAGAAGGATGGGGCACCATTTTTCTTTCAGTAGTGTAGTTATCTTTGTTTTTGTTAATTACTTTTCTTTAAACTCATACCCATCAAAACATATTTTTTCAAAGATACATTTACTTTACAACATTTATATTTGAAGCATGTCATATTACACTTCATTGATCATCCATTCATATTATAACACTTATCACATTTGCATCTAACTCATAACACACTTGCATTAAAAAAAAAAAAAACTATTCTTTTTTTACAAAAATACAAATTATACAATCTTTCACCATGCATTGAAAAACACCAAATACAATTATACTTAACAGATCATTCATATTGGTTTTTCTTTTTTCTGGTTTTCATTTTAGTTGATTTTTAAAGCTTTTTATATTCTATTATTTATATTTTATATAATTGGATAAGGGTATTCATATATAATTTAATTTGTTTATGTATTTATGTTGATAATAGTGAATTGATACTACACCATGTTACTTTGAAATTGAGTAAGTGTGTGTTTAGTTGAATTTGTGTGTTTTATTTTTTGAAATTTCTATATAATTATATATTATATATATATAATATAATAATATATATATATATATAATATATATATGTGGGTGGTCCTAATAATGATTATTTTCTTTTGTATTTCGACACCAAATTTTATATCGTGCATTTGCTTATTTGGACTAGTATTTTGTATGCTTATTTAGTTAAAATACCATATATATGTGAATGCTTGTATCAATGTTTATTTATGAATATCTGTATGTAATTTGGAATTCTGATCATGTGTTTGTTGTATTGAATTATGAATTTGAATGGGTAAAGATAATGTAGATTTTAATTTCTATATTGTGTGTGTGTGTGTGTTTTTTTTAAAGTTGCATAAGAATGTTTGATTGTTTTCTTTTATTGACTTGAAATTTTATCATGTGCAATTAGTTATTTGAAATTGTATGTTGTGTGTTTAGTCCAATTTGTATATTGTGTGTTTGTTTGAACTTGTACTTTGTATCTCTATTTATTTGAAATAGCACGTGTGTGTGTGTGTGTGTGTGTGTGTGTGTTTATTTATGAATATTTGTATGGTGTGTGGCTTGAAATTGTAATTATGTGTTCATTGTACTAATTGTGATTATAATTAATTTCATAGCATAAATTTGACTTTGTATATGTACTGTATGTTTTACTTTTTATAGTGTGTGATTCCTTATTTAATGTTGCATTTTCATATTTGGGTGTTTTTTAATTAGCTTGAAATTGTATTATGTGTGTTTCCTTAGTTTTTTAACACCCCTCCCTTGTGTACTAAATTATTGCAAACCTAAGCCGAGTTACAACTAGGTGTGATATCCTCCCTTGTGTGCTAAATTATTGTAAACCTAAGCCGAGTTAAAGCTAGGTTTGATATCCTCCCTTGTGTCTTAAATGATTGTAAACCTAAGTTGACGGAAGGTAGGTGTGATACCCTCCTTTGCCTCTTAAACTATACTAAGCCTAAGATGAGGAAAGCTAGGTGATATATAACATGAAAAGAAAATGTGTTATTAATAAATTAATAAAATAAATCACTTAGAGGGTGGAGCACCAAGAGAGAGGAGATTCTTTCCAAATCCCATGGGGAACGGGAATAGAGATTAATCTTTCATGATAATATTCTATATGACATTATAGATAAGCTTGGATGTATTGGATATCCAATGAATGGATGGGAGATAAAGATCCATCAGACATAAAAGCTTCATGGGAAATAAAGGAAAAATTTTATGAGGAAAAGCCTCCTAGGAGATAAATACGATCTTTTGCGAAAAAGACCTAGGAAAATGGAAAATCCATAAAAGCAGAACGTTGATAGTGGTAACTAAATCATGAAACAGGGTATTAAATACCCAGTGATTGATCAATTTAGGGCATTTGATCCTTGGCAAGATCTTTGGATCAAGGGGAATGAAAGGTTATTCATGGTTGGGTGATGGTGCTCCTCCCTCAAAGAGAAGTTTTAGTTGGTGTCAGATGTGTGGGATGTTTGTATGATGATTCTTACTCTCTCTCTCTCTCTCTCTCTCTCTCTCTCTCTCTCTCTCTGTGTGTGTTATAGTTCCAGGTTTTTTATGAGAAGATTTTATTAAGTCTCTGTTATCGTTCCAATTTTTCTATGAGATGATTGCTTAAGTTTCCACACCATGAGAATGTTTGAATGAATTACATGGGTTTGTGTACTAAAAAAATTATTAGGATGTTAAATCATGAAATTCATATATGTTACATAATTTCCTCTTTTATAGAAAATGAATGATTCGATAATGCATGTAACTGTCGTGTTATTAATGATTCAAAGTTATTAAGATTATCTTTACAGTGGTAGCAAAGAGTAGCATGCTTTAGTGTTTTGCAGGTTTTAATGCATGTGGAATAATTATGGAGGAATGTCTCCCATAGTATTATCAAAGGTTCACCATGGTCTATGTCATGCATAATGAAATTAGATGCTATTGCATGAAGTATAAGGAATTGATGGAACATCCTTTTAGTTATGCATATATGATTCTGTAACATATCCTGTGAAATTGACTTGAATATCATCAGGTTGCTGACGGTACCTAGTGTGTCTATGAGATAGGTTACCTGTATAATGCCTGATCTAAGATTTGTATTTAATTAAGCAATTCGTTATGCATGACAGAAACAAGACCTATAGTAATGGTGGACGATCATGATAGTAGAGTTTAATTAAGATCATTTATGTAGGTAAGGAAATTAGTATAGGTTGCATGTTATGGTTAGTTCCGTTTTCATCTACTAAATCATGTTTGCTAAAAATTTGACACATAAGCTTTGACAATAAGGTTAAAAGACCATACCAAAACCACTCTATAATTCAATTGATCATGACTCTGGAGCCTATTACAGAATTACTAATATTGATAAAAGGGCGGGCTAAAGATACACTAAGTAGTATTGTTTCTTAACGATTAAATATAGAACAAAATAAACATTTATGTAATGGAAGCTTAGGAGTTAAATTCTAGGGTAGGCTAAGGATGTTTGTTACCAATGGTAGCAAGGAAAAAGTTCAAACACTAATGCGTATGGACCAATCCACCTACGTAGCATTTTCATTATGGGTTTTGAAAAAAAAAACATTCTCCATAAAGGTGAAGTTAAAATTTGAAGCTTAGAACATGTTAATGTCATATTTATTTGTTGTCGTTAAAGAATGTTAGGATTCCTTAATGGTTTATTGAGGAACCATGAATATTCATATGTTAGTTCAATATATATGTAACAAGATATTAAATCAAGCAATTTAGTTAAAGAGGAGATTTTTATGCTTTGGTGGAAGATGTTTTCTACCCCCATCTAAGTTGGATGCTCAAACACGTCCTCTAAGAAGACCATATGGTATCAAAAAATTTAATATAGGATCAAATCCAAAAGAATTGTCAAGAGACTTCAATCAAACCTACATCAAACGACTATCAAAACAAGCTTTGTGGTCTTTGTGTTTCCCCTCTATATGTTTTTGAAGGTGGCTGCAGAGTGTGTAATAAATCTCTAGAATTGTTAAGCTTGTCTCAAATCCATGCCCATGAGATCGATTCACGTGCTTAAACTTGAGTATGTTTTAAAACGATAGGCCAACAACAAAAGTACCAAAGGAAATCTAATCAGCTTTGTCATATAAAGAACATTATTTTGGAGGTAGAGGTGTTGTTATGGCTTCTTTGGCGTATTATATTATTGAGGAATTGAAGAATTCTAGAATTTAAAACTACAAAATATGACCACCTCCAAAAATTTCTTCGACTGTATTTTCATGATATCAACTTGAGTGGGACGTTACAAATTATCAATTTCCGTGCACTAGGTATTTAGGAATGGCATAAATGGCCTCATCCGTAATGTCGATATTAAATTGTGTGGGCTGAATGCATAGTGGGAAAAAGCGCACGTGGGTTATGGCAACTAGAAAGATTAAAAGAGTTGGTCCAGGTCACCCTGTTTCCCATTCGGTGGTAACCACCACCAATCCATCCATTGTAGGGAGGACCTCACCACCGTGATTAAATTGCGTACTCAACAACTGATTCCCATGAAATGGATTGACCCATTAAGGAAGATATATCATGGCCAGTTCAACATTCACTGTGGAGAACTCAACCTTTGTCAGATGATGGCGATAAAACTCAACCTTTGGGACGCATGAGGCAATTTCAACCTGTGAAGCTACTTGATGGAAGAGGAGAGGAATACCTAGGAAGAATTGTCAATCTGAATAGGAAATCGAGGCACAGGTATGCAGCTTCTGCGCAAGTTATGTGGACGGACAGAAGCTAGCTCTTATTTTGTTCTGGAAAATGGTCAGGAAAATTAGCCGAGACGTGTGATTCACCATACGATGACTCCTCCCTATGGATTAGCGCTGAATACGCGGGTGTGCTACTTGATCCTCATGCGTAGTTATTTTTTTTCAAGTCTTACAGATTTTCTATTCTTTTTCAGGATGGGATGAATGCCGGTTTGGGTGTCTGTTTTATGGGTTTCCCGAACTGTTAATGTTGGTTATCCTTATTGCATGGGGAACATCCAGGAGAGATCGACCTTATCCACCTTATCCAATGACCCAGAGAGGTACGAAATTGTTGAATCCCAAAAACCTACTTTTGGCTTATAGATATAGGGTTACCCTAAAAAAGGCTTAGAGAATAATGGTAAAAGCCACCAATGAGAAACAATAAAAAACAATATTACGTATGGTTTACAGATAAGGATTTTTTAATATAAGATGTACATATAGTAAAATTACAACCGTCGGTGGTATGTAAACATTGCCGACGTGGAGGCAATGGCTTTTAGTTTTATTTTTGGAGAAAAGTACGGCAAAGCGGTTAGCTTTCCAACCAGACCAACAATGGATAAAAGAAATGGCTGCAACATGAAAATTCCACACCCCACAAAGCTCGCCCTTCCTAGCTTTTAGAAACATCACGAGAAAAGCTTTAGATTGATGTTTCCCATTTAAATACTGCATTTTGCATTTGTCTTATCTCAGAAGGGAATTCAATTTTGGAAAGCTGAAATTTTGTCTTACGAATGTAGGAACGTTAACTGCACAACATGACTTTGTATGTGAGAATCGGTAATGGGATAAATATCTAGGATAATGCTTATCCTCATCATCCAATATGAAGAGAGTAAGCACTAGTAACTCCTGTAATAAAATATCTAGTGCTATAACTGTGAGTATCTCTGGCTCCTTGACATGATCCTTGCTGCCTTATAGAGAAAACGAATCAGGGAAGCCATGGAGAAGATGCTCCCAATGGTATTATGCCACTTCAGAAATAAAAGAAAACGTAGTCAAGGCCATGACAACCTCCAATTTCTTTACCTCTGGTACCCTGTGGAAGGTGATAGATGTAGCAAATGATGGTCAAAATTTTCTGTTGCGATCTCATGGAGTTGGGAAAGGTCACTTGTTTCCAGTTATCTTTTATCATGATACCGAATTGGAATTCTTAATTTTGATCCTATAACCTGATACGGGTTATCAATGGTATATATAAATTTATATTTGTTATTCTCTTGACTATGTTAGGTGGAGTTTTCTGTAAATATACTATGGATATATCTTTATCAATCACACATTAAGACACGACTATTATAGCCATGGTCGTGGTTCATGGTTGTGGATCATTCATGTGGTTCTGGATCTGACGAGTGTACCCTTAAAAGAATAACCGAACAGAAATAATGTTGCATAATTTTCTATATAGCAATGATAAGGCAAGAAATTCTGTCAATATTTGACAGATTTTGATGGGTTGGATGTTGTATTCCACAGGGATTTTCCACCATCTAAAATTATTTCCTAGCCATATTTATGAACTCTTAAGACGTATTCAAGTTTCCAACATCCAACATTATCATGCCCTAATACCCAGAAACTGTTGGAATTCGAGCATGGAGCTAACTGTCCGTTGTTCCTTCCTTGTTCCTTCACTCCACTCTAATAGCCTCGCTGAAGTGAGTGATTAAGAGTGGAGGAGAAGTAGCTGTGAGTTCTAATTCTGGAAAAGAAGGGATATGGAGGAAGGGACACCGAAGCAAAGGCTTATTTGAAGAAGAGCTTGCTAGTATTATCGTCTCCTCAATCATCATTGTTTGCCTTAATTTTGACTTGATGTTAATTATCTCACCTCTAGATTCCTTTTGGTGGGTTTTGAATGTTTAATAGCCATAAAACATTATAATTTGTTTATGACCCTCATAATCAATAGCTAGGATTTACCTACCTATCTGGCTTGTCACACAATAAATTTGACAACATAGTTGGAACGTGAAATGGAATAATAATTTGCCAAACTCTCAGACACTGTAATTGCGTATATAAGATATTGTCACTACTGCTTTCATTAATATGGTAATATGTTTTTATTAAGACTCTGTAGAACTCAGGTAAGTTTGAAAAGGGTTTTGTGTATTTCGATTCCATAGCTAGATGTCATCAGATCACACCAAAAGCATATCACCATGCTTGCATGATTGATCTCCTTGGATGATCTCGAAGGCTGAATGAGGTAGAGGCCTTGTTGACAACATTCCTTTCGAACCTGATGCAACTATGTGGCGAGATGTGCTCAATTCCTTAAGAATTCATGAAATTATAGATGTAGGGAAACATGCGAAACATGCGATGAAATTTTTTTTAGAGTTGGAACCTCCATGTTGACTAATCTTATACTTGTCCGTATAATGGATAAAATTATAGAACTAGATCTCATTTTACTTTTCTACAGGGAGCCCAGTGGAAAGTTTGATCTGTGATTCAAAAGAGGCTATTAGGTTGCAGGAGGGAGTGATAGAAACGGCAAGAGAAATGTATGGACATAATCCTCCAACCACACTGCTTTCTATCCATGTTTGATATTATTCCTACAAGTTGTCTAAGGAAAGAAATCATTTGAAAAGAAAAATGATGTTAAATTTATGTTTGATATTCTCGTAAGAGTAGAAGTGTGAATTGATTTTTTTATTATTTAGAACTGTGATGAAAACATGGTTATTTTATAAGAACACACGTAATATTTTGTTTAACTGAAGCATGCATGTGTTTTTTTAGAGTGAAAGGATGGCACCTGCATATGTATGTTTGTTTTCTCCTTGAAATAAAAATAAAAAGGCTGCATATGTATGTTTGTTTTCTCCTTGAAATAAAAATAAAAAGGCAAATTAACACTTCTGCAAAAATGATGTAGCCACTTGGCTAAATGAAAAGAAGATAGTGTTAAGATTTTAAGTCACTTTTAAATAGTATAAAAATTTGTGTATAAGAATTTATGTGGAGATACAAAAAAGGTGTTGGGGTGAATACTTAATAAGCAGGAACCCTTCCATGTTAGGAATTTAGACACCTCCTGAGTGGGTTGAATACTTAATATGCAGGAACCCTTCCATGTTAGGAATTTAGACACCTCCTGAGTGGGTTGAATACTTAATATGCAGGAACCCTTCCATGTTATGATTTGAGACACCTCGTGGACTCACTGTTGAACTTATCATTTGGATAAGCAACAATGATTATGATTTACTATTATTCAAAAGTTAGTACTTGGTGGGTATTTATGTATACCTTGAACTGTGAAAGAAATTATCTTTTTAGTGGAATGTGATGCAAGTATGTAGGAATTCACTTTTATATATATAGAAGTTTCAGTCACTTGAATTATATCTCAGGTAAAATTTAGCATAAATTATCATGTACCAAGCAAGCATGGTGTACCACTCATGAATATGTCATGTCTACACCAAGATAACTTGTGAGTATTGTGTTGTTCTTATTAACATTGGAATAATTGGCAATTGCACCCTACATTTAAGCGATCGATATTACTTGATTTATTTTATAATAAATCTACCGTCTAGTTAAAAAGTGGAACCTTTTTAGTATACATGAAGTATTAAGTGATTATAATAACAACACCAAGATTCAAACTATGAGAAAATTTCATATTTTAAAAAAAGGGATTCATTGCACCTTGAGAGAATTATGGTCAGATTGGAGGATCAATTAAGTAAGTATTAATTCCTACTGCTATATTAAAATCCTTATAACCAAGTCATTAAGGCCTACATAGATATTTACCTTAAAACAAATGGTGAAAAAGGAAGATGATAGATTGGGAAGATCAATGCCATAGGATATTATATCTATGGTGAGAATGGTGTGATGATGATAGAATAATCATCTACTCTAGAATGTTTATAGGATAAGGAACTGTGGATATAGTGAAATTAACAAGCTATAACAGTTAATAACTATTATTATGAAAAACATTATGCAAAAATTGTAGTAAGCTACTATGGCTATGGAAGAGGACTTACCCTATTAGGTACTGACCATGAGAAAATATGCCCTATTGGTAGGATATGGTTAGTAGATTATTTTGAACATGTTATGAGAATATTGACTAAGAAAGCTTGTGAGCATTTTAAACATTGATGTAATTGACATATATCATCATGATATTAACATCATAGATGGCTTCAATAGAGGAATTACATTTTTGTAGAATTATTTTATTGTTGTATGATACATATACTCATGCATTGTCATGGATTATTTGGAATATTGTTATCATAAGCCTCGTTAAGGGGTCATCAAGATAAACTTGTTGTGGAAATAATCATGCAAGACCCTACACATAATAATGAGGCATATGAATTTTCCATGTAAACACATGGGTGTACAATATTAAAGCCTTATAACAATATTGTTGTTATCATTTGGTTGATGGAAGGTGTCAACCATCCATGGCATGAAAGAGTCTTGAGTTTAATGAATTGTTGGAATTATGTTGTGACTCATGGTGAATTCAGGTCAAAAACCTTAAAGATGTGGCCACCTAAATACCTACAAAAGGGGAGTAATCTCTAGAATAAAAGAAAATGGTTGACATAATGATCAGGTTGGAAAAGTATAATGCATAGTGGTTAAGTTGTTGAAACATAAAAAGGGAAATAGTAAATAACACTAGGTAAATTATTTAAGAATGAAGTATTGATCCAACGATTATTAAACTATTAGCTAATAATCTACCTAAGATGAAATTATGCATGAATACATATTATATTACGAATATTGTGTTAAAACCACATAAAGTCTGAGAATGATTTACACTTGACAAAACTTTCTCTCATTACAGAAATGAACCATGCTCATACAAATTCCTTGTCACCTTAACATATTTATTTTAATTGTTAGGAGAAGATAAACAAATGTTTGGTATGATACTGAAATGTTAGGAAAATATGTGTACAAAGTTTTTGTCATGTAGGTGATACCATGTGAATGGTATGATGGGCTATAACATAGATGGTAATATGCACAACAATATATACGGTACATGTATGACTACATATGATATGAGTTTGAAAAATTAAATGTGTATTAGTGTGTATAATGTACCTTGTGTATAGGTATGCATAGAGTCATTGGATAGATGTCTATCCAGGTAAAAAAACTTGGAGGTTACCCAGAAGAAGGAAAGTAAGTTTGGTAAAAGTAACTATGTTTAATCACAGTTTGGCATACATACAATTAAAGTGAATATATATTGTTATGTGAACTAATATGTTATGACCTTGCAGGCATATTAATATGCTAACTGATGTATTGTATGTAGAGAGACTGCAAGAAGCTAGTGTTCGATAAGAACACAAACACTTGAAATAATGCAAGCTGAAGATATGCATTCTTCAGATAAAATAAATGATAAGAAATAGCTACTTTAATAATATTAAGTAATAGATTATGATAGTTATCATAGCTAAAATTGTGCATCTATAATTTCTCACAAATGGTTTGACAACAATGTTACAGGTAGTTGTGAAAGGAGAGCACTCCTTGAGACTGATGTACCTATGGAAGGAGATGAGCTAAGAGCACTCCTTCTGACCGATGTACATTGGAAAAATTTCATCAAATGGCAGAGCCATTAGGGTTGTTTATTCTAAAACCAACTACCTGTGAATGAGGACATGATGCAGTGATACATCGAGGATAGTGTAAAATTTAAGGAGGGCAGTATTTAACACTCCTCTGTTGTGTACTAAATTATTGTAAACATAATCTGAGTGAAATTTAGGTGTGATATCCTCCCTTGTGTGCTAAATTATTGTAAACCTAAGCTGAGCTAAAGATAATTGTGTTATCCTCCCTTGTGTGTTAAATGATTATAAACCTAAGCTGAGGGAAGCTAGGTGTGATACCCTCCTTGGTAGGTTAAACTATACTAAAACTAAGCTGCAAAAAGCTAGGTGATATGTAATATGAAGAGAGAATGTGTTATTAAATTAATTAATAAAATAAATCACTTGGAGGGTGGAGCACTAAGAGAGAGGATATTCATTCCAAATTCCATAAGGAATGGGATAGATATGAATCTTTCATGATAAGCTTCTAAATGAGATTCTAGATAAGCTTGGATGGATTGGATATCCATCGGATGGATGGGAAATAAAGACCCATTAGACATAAAATCTTTTTGGGAGATAAAGGAAATATTTTATGAGTAAAAGCCTTGTGGGAGATAGAGATGAGCTTTTGCGAAAAAGACCTGGGAAAAATGGAAAAATCCATAAAAGAAGGATGCCACTATCGGTAACTGAATGATGAAAGAGTGTCTTAAATACCTTGTGCACCGATCAATTGAGGGAAGTTGATCCTTGGCAAGATCTTTGGCTCTGGGGGAATCATAGGTGATTCATGGTTGGGTGGTGCTGATCCTCCATCCAAGTAATGTTTTAGTTGGTGTCAGATGCGTGGCATGTTTGTATGATGATTCTTACTCTCTCTCTATGATAATTCTGGTTGGTTTATGATAATATTTTATTAAGTCTTTGTTATTGTTCCAGTTTTTCTATCAGATGGTTTCTTAATTTTCCTCACCATGAGAATGTTTGAATGAATTACATGGGTTTGTGTACTAATAAAACTATTAGGATGTTAAGTCCAACAATTTAGATATATGGATTTCTTAATTTCCTCTTGTATAGAAATGATGGATTCAATAATGCACATAAATATTGTTTGGTCTCATATGCATATCGACATTATTAAGATTATCTTTGTAGTGGTAAGAAAGAGTAACATGATTTAGTGTTTGTAGATGTTCATGCATGCGGAACAATTATGGAGGATTGTCTCCCGTAGTATTATCAACGGTTCACCATGGTTTATGTCGTGCATAATGAAATTAGATGCTCCTGCATGCAGTATAAGGGATTGATTGTACATCTTTTTAGTTATGCATATATGGGTCTCTAAGATATCCAATGAAATTGACTTGAATATCAACAGGTTTCTGACAGTACCTAGTGTGTGTATGAGATACGTTACCTATATAATGCATGATATAGAATTTGTATTTAATTAACCAATTCGTTATGCATAATAGAAACAAGACCTATAATAATGATGGATGTTCATGATAGTAGAGTTTAATTAATATCATTGATGTAGGTAAGGAAATTATTATAGGTTGCATGTTATGGTTAGTTCCATCTTCATCTACTAAATCACGTTTGCTAGAAATCTCAGACATAAGCCTTGACAATAAGGTTAAAAGACGATACTAAAACCACTATATTCTTAAATTGATAATGATTGTGGAGTCTGTGATATAATTACTAATGATGATCTAAGGGTAGGCTAAAGATACCCTTGCTAGTATTTCATCTTAACAATTAAATATAGAAAAAATAAAGAAACTTTACAGAATGGGAGCTTAGCAGCTAAATTCCAAGGTAGGATAAGGAGGTTAATTACAACTTCGAAATATATATTATGTGTTTTTCTATTTGAATTTGTATTTGTGTTTCATATTTAAAAATTTAAAATTGTATGTTTGTTCATTTAAATTTGTATTTTCTGTGTTGTTTAAAATTGAATATATGTAACACCCCTCCCTTGTATGTAAAACTTTCCTAACCTAAGCTGAGAATAGCTAGGTCTACCATGTAAGAAGAAAAGAAGATATTTTTTGAAATAAATATAATAATTAATCACTTAGAATATCGAGACACCAAGAGAGGAGATTCTTGCAAAATCCCATTGGTGAATGGGAATAAATAATATTCATAATAATACTTCTAGATCCAGATCTAGATGAGAAAGTGGATTTGGAGATATATATCCATTAAACTACTTAGCTGGAGAAATATGGTAAGTTAAGGAAAAGCATAAAAGCCTTGCATGAGAAAAGGCAAGCTTTGATGAGCAAAATTCTCACGGGAGATAAAGGCGAGCTTTTCTACGAAAAACATAGGGAAATTGATAAAAAGACCCATGAAAGCATGACAAAACTAATGGAAACCATATCATGAAAGAGGGTATTAGATACCCATGGAAGAGATCATCATGAGGCAATTGATGAATAAAAATAAGTCTCAGCTCATGGGTGAATAGGAAGCAGGCAATTCTAGGTTGGGTATGAATGAGATTTAGGTCCTAAATTAGGAAGTTCAATAAGCTTGGTGGTTTGTATTCTTCCTATAACACCTTTATGCTAATGAAAAAAAGAAAAAAAGAAAAAAACTATGACAGATATATGCAGAGCTAAAGGCTAGATTTTGCCTCACCTTGTGCATACTAATAGGATCTACCCTATTATACATATACTCTAGCCCAACATATTCCATGTGTATGCATAGAACTTAGTCTACACACTCATGCTTTAATTTCATTAGTTTTAGACATAATAAGATTGTCAAAATGAGGAGACATATAACATAATTCTATAGACATTAATTTATGTACAATTAATAAGTTTCCAAAAAAGTATAGGTTTTGTAAAAATTATAAATTCCTCTCTACTTATTCCCAAGCAAAAATAAGAAAATTATATTGGGACCTACTATATTGTTC
>APFE031618305.1:1954-15064 GCA_000404065.3 Pinus taeda | reverse complement strand
CATCTTCAAAATATCCAACAAAAATACATTTTTCACTCTTAGGTTCTAAATCTTTATGTTTCTCATCTGGAATATGGGTCCATGCTTCACTACCAAAAACACGAAAGTGACTTACATGTGGTTTAATTGAGATCCATGCTTCTTCTGGAGTGATATTATTTAAAACCTTAGTAGGAGTGTGATTTACTGTGTAATTTGCACAGTTAATTGCTTCCGCCCAAAAACTAAGACTAAGTCCTTTAGGTTGAAGCATACAATTAGCCATTTCCTTTAAGGTGCGATTCTTCCTTTCAGCTACACAATTTTGTTGTGGAGTATATGGAACAATAGGTTGCATTTGAATTCCATTCTCAGTGAAAACGTTGATGAATTTTTTGTTAACATATTCTCCACCATTATTAGATCTTAGCTTAAGAATTTGATGTCCAGATTGTTTTTCAACAAAGTCCTTAAAGGCCAAGAACATGTTTAATACTTCACTCTTGAGTTTTAAGAAGTATACCCAAGTGCGTCTGGAGAAATCATCAATGAAAGTTAAGAAATACTTGTAGCTAGAGAATGAAAAAACTGGATGTGGACCACATAAATCACTATGCACAAGCTGTAAAGGGGATGAGGCATGCCAAGAGGCACATTTTTCAAAACTATCCCGATGATCTTTTCTGAGTACACATCCGGAACAAACACCATCTTTGCAAGATACCATTGGAAGACTTGTCACTATATTTTCTTTACATAGATTCTGAAGGGAGCGATAGTTTAAGTGACCAAATCGCTCATGCCAAAGTTTGCTCACTTCATCATTATGAGCAACAAATATCGAGGGAAGATGTGATGAACCAAAGTTGTTAAACTTATACAACCTTGTAGAATCATCAATAATGCCAGTAGCTAAAATCTGTCTAGGATCTCTTAGGCCCTTAATTACAACATTGTGAGGTGAAAATTCAATGATTTTACCTTCACCTGAATGAGTTATCTGATATACAGATAGAAGGTTGCAGGATAAGGTTGGAACACATAATACATCATTAAATTGACCATCGTCTATATGAACAGTTCCAGTCCCTACAACACTAAGAGATCTATTATCACCAACATATATATTTTTGGTGTTACAACCATTTAAAGAAGAAAACATGGCTTTATTTTTGGCCATGTGATAAGAAGCTCCAGAATCAATGAGCCATTCATGAGAATGAGAGGAAGAAGAGACATTTAATGCATAGCCAGACCGAGATGCTTGACAACCACATGCAGAAAGTGCCAATCCTGAAGATGAATTTGAAGAGTGCTCCAAATTGATGTTATGCTTCTTCATTGCTGCTTCCAAGGCTTCCATATTCTTAAAGAATTTAGATTCTAAGTGGCCATCTCGATTACAAAAGTTGCAATGTCTATCAGTCTTCTTGGCTTTGTTTTTATTTGCCTTATCATTCTGGTGAAATGATTTTTCATTTTGAGGCTGAAATTGCTTAGGACCCTTGTTTGGTTTAGGACCATTCTTTTTAGGATATGACTTCTTAGGATTCTTTGAGTTTGGTTGCTGCTGGGCGATTAACGCTTTCCTAGAAGAGTTTCCAAGATTAAGAAGACCAAGTTGTAAGAGTTTTTCTTGTTCTCCTATTAAAGAATCACAAAACATCAAAGGAAGGGGGCTTGTAGTCATGTCCTTGAGAAATGAAGGCTTCTCTTGTAGAATGGAAGGTGGAAACAAACACAGAGTAGGCTGGTCCCAACTTAGAAAGAATGCAATAGATAAGGGCACTATCTTGTTTCTTAACTTTAACACCTTCCAAAAGAAGTCTAATGGTCTTGAACTTGGACAAGAAATCTTCAATGCAAGAAAAATCATTGGGGTTTAATGTAAGCAACTCATTTTCAAGCTGATGGGCTCTAAGTTCATTTTTTATTCCAAAACTTTAGTAAGTTGCTCCATTGCTTTATCAGGAGTATCAAGTTCAGCAATATGGAATCTAAGATCGGGAGAGATAGGCATCCCTATCAACCCACGTGCTTGATCTTGCCTATTTTCCCATTTGGATGCTTTCTTTTCATCTTTTGGCTTGGTTTCTTGGCCTGTGGCGATTCGGTAAAGACCTTTACTTCTAAGTAAATCCACAATGTAGGACCACCATTGGAAGTAGTTGGTGCTATCAAGGGTAACTTGGCATGAGCTTTCCATTTTTGACAAAAACTGAAGCTAGATATGCTAAATCTAAGTGTTCCAATGGAAAGAGCTCGAAAAATTAGGCTAGTTAAAAAAAAACGGTTCTGAAAACGGCTTCCGGATGAAGAAGTTATGACCTTTTTAAAAAACGTTGATGAAGGCGCCGGCAAAGTGCGGGAATGTGCGGAAATAAAAAAACGCTCATTTTTCAACAAAAAAGGAGATTTGAACCCAAGACCTCTACTCTCTTAAATTAGCTTTAGCTTTGAACCAAGTGAGCCATACAAAAAGGGAGAGATAGAGAGAGAGAGAGAGAGGGGGGGGGAGGGGCTTTGTTTTCTTTTAGTCACAGATGCTTTGGATTGCGTGCTTGCTTGAGAAAGCTTTTTGTATCCCTACAAAAAAAAAACACAAAACCCAACACGGACATGGAAAAAAACAAGCCTTACGGCTTAAAGTTAGCTTTACCCAGAAACTAAATATTTTCCTCAATGTTTCTGATTTTCCGAGATCACACTAAGGTGCAGGGAAAAGAGCATACGCATGAGAAAAATTCTTCCCTTTTGTTTCTGATTTGCCCAGATCGCACAGAGTCGCAGGGCGAAGAGCATACATAGAAATGAAAGGTATAGATCTGGTAAAAAAACTAGCTAAATAAACTGAAACCGAAATAAGCAGAGAGAAAATAACAATAAACAACAAATAAACACTGTATACCTCCAAATCTAAAAAATGACGCAGCTAGGGCTACCGGAAACCTTTTCGCGTGAAACAAAAGGGGTTCCTCACTGGAACGGATGCTCCCAACACAACAGAGCAGTCCTCTTAGCTCGAAAGCAGTCAGAAACAACAGATCCAGGAGATGTCAGTCGCATGCAGTTCTATCGGATTCAGATTTGGATCAACAATGGATACGGCCCTCAAATAGGTCTGATACCATGTACGAATTTACAGGATAAGTTCCTCAGATAGAACACCAAAAGGACACTGCTCACAAATAGATCACAAATTAATACAGCAGTATTTTGACGTGGTTAAAACCCTCAGAGAGGGAAACAGTCCACGGCCTGCGCCAACGTGGCTACTCCAGGCAATTTATTAATGAAAGAATGAAAATTTACATAAGCTTCTCTCATGCACGATTAACCTACAAATGACCCTCCATGCGCTTTAAATAGAATTCATGGACCAATCGGGTGTCAAGCCACAGATCAACTATCGGTAATACCGAGGAGAGAATGAACCGTTGGATTGTAAGTTACAAATGTACATAGTAAAGAAACACACTTTACCTAACTCTATAGTGGACCAAGTTATACTTAACTATTCCTACATTTCGGAATATCCTAACATGAACCGTAATAATGTTATATTTTTTTTATAGATATATAAATTTGATTTAGTTACTAAAATAACACTTAAACTAAACCACTAAAGAATATCTAAACTAAACTAAAATTTATTTTGATATTCCCTTTACCTATAAATTTTAATTTAATTGTGAATTGACAAATCATTGAGATCTATAAATTTTAATTTAATTGTGAACTAGCAAATTATTGACATTTATTTCATCATGGTCCATAATTTTTTTAACTATAAATATGTAACACATCAACCAGAAGATTAGAGCTTACCAAAATTATTTTTTTTGTGTAAATCATACTAATTCTATTATATTACAAAAAGATTACAGAGAGAGTTACATCCGCCACCATGATTTGGCTACCTGAGCAGTTTGACATTCTGAGACTAAGACTGAGCCAGAGAAAAAGAGGGACTGTGAAACTGTCCGCTGACCCCAAGCTAGAACCACCAAAAAACTGAACCTTCCACTCCCTGCTGAGGCGAGGGAGGAGTTTACAGACACAAACATGACCGACATAGACATTACAGACACAGACATTATAATCGACATACCAAAACCTGAGTGGTGCGACCCGAAAACTATCATAGACAGACTCCCATTACTGACTATAGCAACTACATCTACATCCTGAAACTGAACAAAGAGTATCCATACCACACCGAACGACCATGCAACATGCCTAGGTGTATGGATTTGGTGGCTCCTCCACCGCTAGACAGACATATGTGCCTGGTTGCTCCTCCACCACTGTACAGCCATAGGATTCTGAGGCACTCGAGTCTGTGTATGGCGCGTCGTCCTTCGCAGGCTCGCTTGGTCCAGCTCTATTTCCCGCCACTGCACCCGAGGCTTCCGCAAGCTGTAATCACGGACCCTGAACAGGCGAGGGTGGCCGCGGTTCTGCTGGGGCTTCTGGTCGATCAGCATGGTCGCATTTTCCAATGCGCACTGAAACATAATATATTGCATTGTCCAGAGCACACGGAAACATGAAGCGGGTTGATGGGTGCCCACCAAACGGACACACCGCGGCTCTTCCCTGTCCTCTGCCTCTTCCGCGCCCTCTTCGAGCTCCTAGTGAGCTAATATCCTCCGACGGGGAGTTGAAGGATGCCCAGGAGCGTGGCGATGAAGCCCACCCTCTGGCACCGCCTCTTGAGCCTCCCCGCCTGCAAGCGCCACGTAGCCTCTCATGCGACATCCTGTAACCAACAAAGAACCAATTCTGCCCAGAGGCCGCGAATGCTCTGCGCCACCGAGAATTCTAAACCCGTGCAACAGCTTATACAACAGATGTGAAACAGGTAATGGAACGCGAATACCAATAGCAATGCTTACCACACAGGTCGAGAGCTGAGCCTTTTCAGAAGCTGCGTGGGGTGAATTGCTCCTAGAGAGCTGAATCGACCAGAACCAGGAATGACCAAGGCGCCAAAGGACCAAATCTCGAACAGGGACACAGAGGAACTGAGACGCCGCGACACTCAGAGCTTCTGGAGGTCGAAGGCGCTCAGAAATAGTGCTAATAAAGGACAGAAAGACACACAATGCACCAAACCATAACACAGAGCCACGAATTCTCTGAAAATCCAGGCTTGAAAACAGGGCCTCCGGATCCGAGGGCCGAGGTTTGTGCTTGGGCTCATGTACCCGCGGTGCAGTCATCCAAGAGCTGAATGTACCACTCACAAATGAGACAATACAGAGCTTCCTATAGATAGAGCTTCTCGCACCTTCCAACTGAAGCCCGCTCATCGTCGAACTTAGGCAAACGACCAATATACCTCTGCAACCAGCTATTCTCCCCCCACCATTAATGCTCGCATAGCTGTTGGCCGGACCGAGGTGATGGCTTCTTGAGGCTTCGGTCCATATGGCTAGAGCGGGCGGCCACTTGCCATTTAATAAGGCCGCCTCCTCATTCAATGCTCTAATTAACACCCGCAGCCGGGAAGCTTACCAAAATTATTGAAAATATAATAATATGCGAAATATCCTCAATGTAAGTATTACATTATGTCACCTATTATATTTAATATTTTCTTAAGCCAACTACATAACAAAATAGTTATGTTAACACCACAAAAGCTTTGAAACCTTTTTCCTATTAGAGACAACAATATTGTATGTTTAACTTTCAATGAATTTAGTGATGCTACTGTAGTCCAATGTGTAGTACACAGATATGATCATTACATTTTTATGGACAAAGACATTATGTTTTCCCATATATACATGACAACCCCTCCAGACACACACACACACACACACACACACACACACACAAACACACACATATATATATCCCTGTAATAGATAACACTTTATTTTCAAAAAATTATCAAACATTGTGTAATAGGAAAATAATGGTTTCTAAATTAAAATATGAAAACACCAATATACATAATTAATATTCTTGAGGTCAAGATCTTTGTACATGTAGAGATAATAGTAAAAGTAATTAAAATCTCTATCATGTGGAGCTAGAAAGTTAAATATTTTTTGATCTATAATTTTTAGCAAAAGGAGATAAATATCTATTGTAATATAAAAAGGTATAACATACAATGTTGGTATCCTTTTGAAGTGGAAATTTTATTGTTGAATACATAAACCAACAATTTTATAAGTTACATTCACATCTTTGTACCTTCTTCACAAAACTCACTTTCCTTATACAAAGGTTTCACATAACCTCCAAAAATTCGCGGATGATATTCTAAAGCTTACCTGTCGATCTTAGAGATTTTACCTCTTCTGCTACTAGGTGAAAGGATTGGGAAAAAGTAGCATATACTAGGTGGGAAAAATGCTAGTGATTTATTAGCCTACATTTATTTCTTGTGCATGTTTATATTGTTTCCAACTTTGATTTTGGTCAATATAGTGATGAATATAATTTCAAAGCAATGTTTTTTCAAAATATTTTGATACCACATAGATACACAAATTCCACTCAGGGGACAAATATATTTAAACACATATGTAGAAAAATATTGGTAAATAAAAGGATTTTGCTTATCATTATTTATGATTTTCTTGAGATTAATATAATGCCACAAACTCTCCTTTGATATTTACCTCAACAACTTTAAATTCCTTACTATAATAAAAATTCACGGCCAGCGAAAAAATAGTATTATAAATGTTCATATGTTTTTAAATGTGCACTACATAAACTTAATCGTTAGTAGAGGATCAACGAAATCACCTTGTAAGATTTTTTTCCTTTTTTACATAAGCCAAAAAAAAATTAGAGAATAAAGAACTTAAAAATATTTTCTTTTGTTGTTACACACGATAAAACTATTTCGAAAATTATACAAACAAACTAATTACAACATGTCTCTACAAAATTGAAGGCATAGATATTGAAGAAAAAAATTGTTCACCTAACTAGTTAACCTAGGATCATTTGACACACTTTTCATATTATTTTTTCTGTTGATATTCATATGACACCGAAAAATTGTATTAGATATCCATCTCAACAACTTCTAATTCCTTACTATAATAATAAATCATAGAAACTGGAAAATAAACTTTATTATAAATGTTCATATGTTTTTTTGTTCGTAGGAAATTTAAAATCAGTTACCAGAACTTCCAAACCATTCCGCACATCGGAATAACAAGAAAATCATTCTGCACGTCGGAATAACAAGAAACCAGAAGTTTGATAAGGATGTGGTGTGATGGAATGAACTACTTGATTGTTTTCTAGGCATGCGCACGGAGGGAGCGGGGACCACATAATCGACGTGCTTAATAGAAAAAAGGAGATCCAATCTCTAGGGAAGTTACATCATGCGTAGGGAGGGAGTGGGGACCACATCGCAACGGCTACTTCGGAAATTTAAAATCCTTCATTGGCATTTCAAACTGGCCAGGTATTTGGCCCTTCGGAACTGTTGGTCGGACGTCAATTTTCACGACAATCAACCTGAAATAGCGTTTTTGAGACATACGCAAGAAGGGCCAGGGACCACGGAACCACATGCATTATAGTAGATCCAATCTGCAGCAAGGTTATATTGACATTGCCCCATTTCGATTACATTGGAGTTGTAGTGAAATTATTGTAGATAATTCTCCCGAATATTTATACGTTGATGCATATGAATCCTTTTTTTTTTTGCTTCATTTTTCTTTCCCTTTTAAGCATGCCGCTTTTCCTTTTGATTTGCGTTATGTTATTGGGAGTGAATCATAATAATGTTATATTTTTTTATAGATATATAAATATGATTTAATCACTAAAATAACATTTAAACTAAACCACTAAAGAACATCTAAACAAAACTAAAATTTACTTCGATATTTCCTTTACTTATAAATTCTAATTTAATTGTGAATTAACAAATCATTGAGATCTATAAATTTTAATTTAATTGTGAAGTACTAAATTATTGACATTTATTTCGTCATGGTCCATAATTGTTTTTAACTATAAATATGTAACACATCAACTAGAAGATTAGAGCTTACCAAAATTACTGAAAATATAATAATATGTGAAATATCCTCAATGTAAGTATTACATTATGTCACCAATTATATTTAATATTTTCTTAAGCCAACTACATAACAAAATAATTATGTTAACACCACAAAATCTTTCAAACCCTTTTCCTATTACAGACAACAATATTGTATGTTTATCTTTCAATGAATTTAATGATGCTACTGTAGTCCATTCTGTAGTACACAGATATGATCATTACATGTTTATGGAAAAAGACATTATGTTTTCCCATATATACATGACAACCCCCCACACACAGATATACACACACACACACACACACACACACACACATATATATATATATAATACTTTCTTTTCAAAAAATTATCAAACATTGTGTAATAGGAAAATAATGTTTTCTAAATTAAAATATGAAAACCCCAATATCCATAATTCAAAATTTCTATTCAATTAGAAACCAATCCAGTATTCCAAAACATATTGATATTCTTGAGGTCAAGATCTTTGTACATGTAGAGATAATAGTAAAAGTAATTAAAATCTCCCTATCATGTGGAGCTAGAAAGTTAAATATCTTTTGATATATAATTTTTAGCAAAAGGAGATAAATATTTATTGTAATATAAAAATGTAGAACCTACAATGTTGGTATCCTTTTGAAGTGGAATATTTTTTGTTGAATACATAAACCAACAATTTTATCAAGTTACATTCACATCTTTGTACCTTCTTCCCAAAACTATCTTTCCTTATACAAAGGTTTCACATAACCTCGAAAACATGGGCTGATGATATTCTAAAGCTTACCTGATGATCTTAGAGATTTTACCTCTTCTGCTACTAGGTAAAAGGATTGGGGAAAAAATAGCATATACTAGGTGGGAAAAATGTTAGTGACTTATTAGCCTACATTTATTTCTTATGCATGTTTATATTGTTTCCACTTTTGATTTAGGTCAATATAGCGTGAATAGAATTTCAATACAATATTTTTTCAAAATATTTTGATACCACATAGATACACAAATTCCACTCAAGGGATGAATAGATTTAAACACATATGTAGAAAAATTTTGGTAAATAAAAGGATTTTCCTTATCATTATTTATGATTTTCTTGAGATTAATATGACACCACAAACTCTCCTTTGATATTTACCTCAACAACTCTAAATTCCTTACTCTAATAACAATTCATGGCCAGCGAAAAAATAGTATTATAAATGTTCATATGTTTTTAAATATGCACTAGATAAACTTAATCATTAGTAGAGGATCAACGAAATCGCCTTGTAAGAATTTTTTTCTTTTTTACTTAAGCCAAAAATTGCTTCAGCTACTAAGCATGATAGAAATATTTCAAAAATTCTACAAACAAACCAAGTAGAACATGTCTCTAGAGAATATAAGGCACTCTACTCAAGAAATCAATTCTTCACCTAACTACTTGAGGTAAGATCATTTGACCGGAATTTAATATTTCTTTTCAACCAAAAAATTATGGGACCACCCAATAGAGCTCATTTATACAATTTTCTTTCACAATTTTCACATAGTAGAGCATGTATCCAGAGATTTCAAACCACCATAGTCAGAAACACAATATGAGTCTCTGTCGCTTGAAGTATATTCCTTCCACAACCAATTTCCATATTCTTACAAAGCTTTTGATGCATACTTCCCTTATAAAAAATAGATGTTAACATTTAGTAACGAAATGATGGTATCACATTTGGTCAAAAAAATTTTGGTTCGTATTACTACCTATGTGAACTTAATATAAGGCACTCTACTCAAGAAATCAATTCTTCACCTAACTACTTGTGCTAAGATCATTTGACCGAATTTTAATATTTCTTTTCAACCAAAAAATTATGGGGCCACCTAATAGAGCTCATTTATACAATTTTCTTTCACAATTTTCACATAGTAGAGCATGTATCCAGAGATTTCAAACCACCATAGTCAGAAACACAATATGAGTCTCTGTCACTTGAAGTATACTCCTTCCACACCCAATTTCCATATTCTTACAAAGCTTTTGATACATACTTCCCTTATAAAAGATAGATGTTAACATTTAGTAACGAAATGATGGTATCACATTTGGTCAAAAAAATTATGGTTCGTATTACTACCTATGTGAACTTAAAGTTAAGATGAATTTATGTTAATTTTATTATTTGACATCGTAACATAATGAAAAAAATCGAGAAAATTAATTTTAAGCTAATAATATAACAAAAGAATAATTTTAGAGATACAATTACGTGTTTGAGGATTTACAACTTAAGTGTGTGTTTAGTAACACTAATGATGTAATAATATCCCATCCTCCAATAAGTTTGGAGAATTAGTTTTATATGTAGCCCATTATCATATATGTGTGTGTGAGAGAGGTAGTAGTAGTAGTAAATTTTAATGATGATATATAAGTTTTACATTTTTAATAAAAAGATATTATCACGTGATGAAAATATCTTAAATGGGAATGTGAGTTAATGCTCTTAGGAAAAGTATGGTTCCCAAAAGTCGAGTATGAATCAATGATACATCTATAATTTTTTTTTTTAAATTAGCTAATACAGGAAAAAAAATATATTTTAATTTGAGACCTATCTAGAAGAACATTTAATTGATAAAAATCTTTAGAATTGTGTCAAATTCATTTTTATAGCCTATCAATCTTTTCATTTAATCTAATTCCTTAGAATTGTGTCAAATAAGGATACAGAGTGCCTTTAATACCTTAATGCATTGAAATTGCATTCCATCTTGAAAACAATAACCTTATTCACCTCAGGTAATCCTAATACTTGTAAAGGTATTATGAAATGAGGATTTTCTTTCTGGGTGAAAAAGTAATAAGAACACGAGGTGTTCTTTAGGTCGAGGACAACTATCCCTTAGGTAGGCAAGTGAGTGAAGTTACCAGACTTGTAGCAAGCAAATGACAACTTGTTGTGAGTGGCTATCCTCCTGTCTTCTTATGTAATTTGGATAACATTTATCCTTACTTACACATAGACAAGTCACAATGGGAAGATCTTGTTCATCTTATCTTCTCATGTCTTAATTTCTCCTTGCATGGAGGCTACACAATGTCTGTTCGATTAGCAGTTCTTCGATATAAATACTCCTCCTACCCATACGTTGGTATCAAATTTCATCCTCTTTAGTGCTAAAATTGTATTTGATGTATTTTGCTTTATATTTCCTTTG
Organism: Pinus taeda; assembly: GCA_000404065.3. Classification (NCBI taxonomy): domain Eukaryota; kingdom Viridiplantae; phylum Streptophyta; class Pinopsida; order Pinales; family Pinaceae; genus Pinus; species Pinus taeda. The sequence goes on along the minus strand of APFE031618305.1, from coordinate 3,815 downwards.
AATTATTCCATAGAGGGAGATATCACAAGGTGTTGCAATCGTTTAGTAAGGGAGGCTAAGAAACTTCCTTGAGGCCACCGTTGCAGAAATTTATATCTCGAAAAGGAGAATGGGGTGTTGTTGAAAATCTAGCATCCTAATGGGTAAGTCTAAGCCATGTGTGGAGACTCACAATCCATAAATGTCTCAGGGAAAATATTGGCTATGATCACAATGATGACTCTCGCATAGCCTTCTTTTATGACGGCTTGCTCATATGAAGAAATTTGCATGATATTTATGTTTCGTGTTTCAAGTATGGTTTAAGGTATACCGGCTCACTTCACTGTAAATTCTTGCCAACCTTCCTTGATTTCATAATTGTTCTCTTCATTCTTAGTGAGAACCAGAAACAATGGCAATCTATGGATTAATTCGAGAGGGGTGACCAATGAATTTTTCCTGAAACCATTCTGGTGCATCATATGGGAGATAGGAAAATCATCTGCAATTACATAATCACCACATATGCTATCCTTCCATATCTCTTTTAAACTCTGCTTCAAGATTATTGTACTAGGTTTGGGTGAAGAGGATTGAGGGTTTTCTAATGTTAAATTCCGAAAAAGTTGCTTTCCCTATTTAAATTTAAATAATGAATTCAGGAAGGAGGTTGACTGAAATCCATTTGTAATTAGGTTAAATTATTGTACCTGGTTTGGACGATTGGGAAATTTGTTCTGTTGATGATTTATTTTAATTCGTTGAATTCTGAAAGACATGGCCTAGCCAATTTAAATAATGAATTGAGGAAGGATGCTAATCGAAGTAAATTAAAAATTAACTTAATTTTCTGAACACCCAATGAAAAAGAAATAGCGAAATGTTTTGGTCAAATTAGCAATACAATCTAGCGTATCTGGAGAAATGAAATTTTCTCCACTCACAATGGAATTTTCGTAATGTTGGATGATGTGCATCTGTGGAATGATCTCCTTCAAAGAGCTAGGAGATAGGATGCATCCAATACAATTCGTGACAGTTGTTCCGTTTATACACTATCTGGTTTGGCTAAATTTTGTGGTAGAGTTAAGAGTAATACACGAAATAACAACATTTCACGTGTTAATTAATTTCCATAAGTATAAATGGAAAATTGGTCACTGATCTATTTTTCCTAATTATTAAGTGTTGTAAATTATGTAGAAGGTAAAATTTTTCTTTCTTTATATGTTCCCCAAAAGTTAAGTTGTCGTTAAATTCTCTTAGGAGGGCACAACGACTCTATACCATGAGCCATGAGGTAAAAATGTTTTAATATACTTTAAATGATAGACCTTGTTCATATTCGAACTTGATAACTGAACAAATTGTAGTGTATGATTATTGGATTAAAAATTTGGATTAGAAATTCTAGGGATGTGGTCATCATGAGGATAAATAGACATGAGAGCGTTGAAAAGAGTAATGGGGAATAAAGAAAGTTGAATACTATGTTTAATTTTGTACCAATAGGTCTCTTCTACCATACTATCACCATATTACTATACTCATATTAAAATTAAAATTACGAGTAAATGATTCCTATGTAAGGACATATGTTAACTAGAATGTAGATGATACTTATGGGAGATCTTAAGGGAAGAAATGTTGAACTCTTATGAGGTAAATGGAAAACAAAAAAGATAAAATCACAAGTACAATTTCCATAGATCATCGTCAACACCAAGAAATATTGCAAATAAAAGTATATAAATGGACATAAATAAATTTATGGTTAATTAAGTAGGTTCCATCCTAAAAAAAATTCTAAGAATTTTACTTATGGAAGACAAGTTCTGGCATGAAGTATGAGACTATGTAATTTTATTACTATGATGAT